>OX465281.1:151116665-151324359 GCA_949987705.1 Thereva unica | reverse complement strand
GAAATTTTTTTCATTTTACTTGATTGCTTAAATAAGACTTCACTGCTAAGCTAGGAAACTACTAATGATATTTCACTAACTACGGTAATATTCTTTTGAATTTATAACAGGTTTTCTACTGTCAATGTCTCCAAAACAGTCGGGTGCAAAACTGTTCCAATGAAGGAAGTTTTTATTTCTTAAATATCTTTTAAACGGCTGAATATTTTGCTACAGTTTCTTTTAAGAAAAACTTGCTAAAACATTAGAGAAAATGTTTTTGCATTTGGTTGTATCGAAGAATACCCTAGAATTCCCTCTAAATGGCCCCTAACTCTAAAATACTGATTATTGAAACACTATTACCATATTCTGGGTCATAGAGACGCATGCCCTCCCTCGCCAGAATATCCACAGGAATCATCCCCGCTATCACGCACGCCGCATCGTCGGACGTGGTCCTGTACGCGCAGCAAGCGCGAAGTGCACTTAGCCTATATGCAGCCCTCCATTTTCTACTATTTGCAGTCCTGTTTAACGCTGCTGCCCACACTGGCGCTGCGTATAACAGGACTGAGCTGACCACCCTCCCCAAGAGGAGGCGGCGACTCGGTCTAGGGCCCCCAACATTGGGCAGCATTCTTGCGAGTGCTGCACAAATCGCAGAAGCTTTGTCTGCCGTGCCCTCCAAGTGCGCCTTGAAATTTAGCCTCCGATCGATCATCACTCCCAGGTACCTTAGAGCGGGCTGTGAGTGGATGATCTGTTCCCCTACCTTGATCCTCACGGATACTGGCTTTCGCCGTTTGCTGATCACCACTGCTTCAGTTTTGTGCTCAGCAAGTTTCAACCCAGCGCGTTCTAACCACGCTTTTATTTCCCAGATCGCTTCGTTCGCATACAGTTCGATGTCATCTGGGTGTTTTCCTTCGACAACTACCCCGATATCATCTGCGAACCCGATCGCCACTGCTTCTTTTGGAAGACGAAGCCCCAACACATCATTGTACATTGCGATCCATAGGAGAGGGCCCAGGACGGAACCTTGCGGGACACCGCATGTTGTCCCGAACACTTTAGGACCATCATCCGAATCACAATGAAGCGACCTACCCTGCAGGTAGTCGGCCACTACACGCACTAGGTACTTAGGTGTGCCTAGCTTGATTAACGCCTCAACTATTTTGCTCCACCTCGCTGAGTTGAAAGCATTTTTTACGTCGAGGGTTATCAGTGCGCAGCAGTGATTTTTCTCTATGGCGGCTCTTGCTATGCCCACCACCATATTGACTGCATCAGTCGTCGTCCTTGCCTTTCTAAAGCCGAATTGCTTGTCCGACAGGCCACCTGCCCTTTCGACGCCAGGGAGAATCCTGTTACAGATCACCCGCTCGAAAAGTTTGCCTATGCAACTAAGGAGGCATATCGGTCTGTAGGACGATGGGTCCCCTAAAGGCTTGTTCGGCTTCGGTAGGAGCACGAGTTTCTGCTGTTTCCATCGCTCCGGGAAGATCCCCTCTCTCAGGCACGCTGTGAAGACTTCAGCGAACCTGTCTGGCGCTATTGAAGCTGCTAGCTTCGCCACTTTATTTGGTATGCCATCCATGCCAGGGGCCTTATTGATGGCTACCTTTTTTGCAGCCTCCAGAATCTCATCTGCGGTCACCGCAGGTATCTCTTCTGGGTCCACCTGGAGGGTGGGTAGATCGACCGTGCGTACGTTCTGTGGAAACAGGACATACACAATACTCTGGAGCAGCGCGGGGCAGGTGATCGGCGGAGAGCGTTTGCCCTTGACCGCTGACATAACCATTTTATAGGCTCCACCCCAGGGGTCCAAGTCTGCTTCTCTGCACAATCTTTTGAAGTGCTCGGATTTACTTCTAGCGATGGCCTTCTTCAGCCTTCTCCTCGCTTCCTTATATCTCTGAAGGAGTTCATCGAAATCAGGACGGTTTCGATTTCTTTGAGTTCTCCTTCTCGCTTTCAGGCAGGCCCTTCGGCATTCGTTGATCTCGGCGTTCCACCAGAAGTTTGGTGGGTGTTGCCGATTGCCGGCGCGCCGAGGCATGGATGCATCACATGCCTGTTTAACTGAATCTTCGATTCGCTCTGCCCCTTCCCTGGCACCTCCTGCCGACCTCGCATCATGCAGGAATACTTCCTCGAACACCTCTGTGTCGAGTTTATTTACTGCCCATCCTCTTAGCCGTTCCGTACGTAGGATTCCTCTTTTCTATACCCTGGCCTACCTCGAAGATGATGGCTTGGTGGTCGCTGTGCGTGTACAAATCGCTCACCCGCCACTGTAGGTCTTTGGCCACTGAATCGCTCACGTAAGTGATGTCGATCACAGACGATCTCCCACCCCTTTGGAAGGTGTTTTCGCCTCCGGTGTTGACCAACACCACGTTAAGTCGCGAGAATACTTCTAGAAGTATGCGCCCTCTTGCGTTCGTTTGTCGACTGCCCCATTCGACAGCCCAAGCATTAAAATCACCCGCTAATATTACCGGGTGATGGCGACTCGCGTCGACGGCTAACCTTTCCAACATCGACTCGTACTCGTCTAGGGTCAGGCTTGGCGCCGCATAGCAGCTGTAGACGTGTATTCCGCCTACTTTTGCCCGCGTGAAGCCATTCTCTGGGCTTCTCATGGTATCTTCCATGGCTCGGCTCCCACACGTCCATATCGCTGACGTGCCGCTGCTATCGTTTATCCAGACGCCGCTGTGCAGGTTTCTATACTGCTCGCAGACGATTGCGACGTCGATTTTTTCCTCGTAGACTGTCTGTGCCAGCAGATCTTGTGCTGCTTGACAGTGGTTCAGGTTTATCTGTATGAACCTTATCTTCTTCTGTTTTTCAGCGCCTCCTTGAACGCCGGACATCTGTTACCTCCGGTCACGTGCCCACTATCTCTGCCCTCAATTTCCCTACAAATTAGACATTTTGCAGCTTGGTCACACTCCTTTACCTTGTGACCCTCTTTCCCGCAGCCTCGGCACAGCCTTCCTCTATCCTGGCTGCTGCTGCAGTTTTTCGCTATGTGACCGAACTTCATGCATTTGAAGCACGGTTTTAGCGATACCCGCTCCCGCATTCGGCATACAACCCAGCCGACTCGAATCTTACCTGCTGCGATAGCCTTCTTCGCAGCTTCAACAGGCAGGCTTATAAACGCCGTCTGTGTGCCCCCCCACGACTCTCTTAGCCTGAGGACATCCTTTTCTTCGACCGTCAGACCTAGCTGGGTCCTCAGTGCTTCGCAGACCTCTTCCTTGGTTGTGATCTCATCTAAGTCTCTACACTCGATCACCACCGTATTTGTGCTGGCTCTCACCTCAGCCACCCCGCTTATCGATGCTTTTACCTTCTGCTCTAAGTCTCCGGTCTTAGCATCTCCCCTCTTTAGCTCAAGCAGGAGGTCGCCCTTTTGCGTTCTCCTGACCCTTTTTACGCTACTTCCGACCTCTGCGAGGGAGGAATCTGTCCTCACCTTGCGAAGGATCTCCGCGTAAGTCGCCTCCCCTTTGGTCGTGATGATAATGGCATCCGACCTGGTCTTTTGTTTCAGCTTGTTTCCCTCTTTCAACCTTCTTTTCTTCAGTTTCCTCTTTTTTCGCTCCACCGTCGTCCAGGCAGAACCTTCCGGGTTCCTGCTCTCGTTTATGACGGGGCGTGCCGCCTGCAGTGGGGCTGGCTCGGCCACTGCTTCGGGAGTCTTTCCCTTTTTCCTCTTGGGGGTGTGCTGCTGCAGCTGCACCTCCTCATTGAGCTCTCTACGGCGCTTGCGCGGCCGCGGCTCTTTACTCTTCTCTTGGGGCCGTTTCTCTCCAGCATCCCCAGTTGATCGGCTCTCTTTATGTTGGGGCAATTCTTCTGTTTGAGCCGATGTATCCACCAGCTCTTTCGCCCTTTGTTGCTTCACTATTTCCTCCTTTGCTTTGAGGTAGGTTGACCTAACCCACCTAATCTTCTCTTTTATGGCGAGCTCGACGTTTTTCTTAGCGTCGACATATTCCATGAGGTCTCTTATCATAACCCCTAATTTCTCAAAAGGGGATGATTGAGCCTCCTCCGCTGTGGTCGCCGGAGTGCTCACCCTCACTTCACCATTTTTCGCTGACCCAAGGTGCTCTAGGTCGTGTGTACTCTTTGTCGGCGGTGTCCTCGCCGTCTTGTTGCTCCTTGGGATGGAATTCTTTGGATTTCCTTCTTGGGGAGTCGCACTTTGTTGCTCAGGACCTGGATGTTCCGAGTCCTTAGCACTCTTAACTGGTGGTGTTCTCACCGTCTTTCTGCTCCTTTGGATAGAATTTCCATCTTCCGGAGTCGCCCTTGGTTGGACCATAAAAGCCCTAGCTGTGTTTGGAGCTTTGGGAGGTGCTCCAACCTCGTTGGTTTTTGATGGTTTCTCTATTTTGAATCCCACGAGTTGCGCGAGAAAGGACAGTCACCCATGGCAGAGCTCCGCATTACCACGGGAAGGCTACATTGAAACCGAAGGTCGCCTGGTATTCGGAGTTCATCGTTAGCGGTACACTGACGCAGTACCATTCATCCCCTCAGCACGATAGTTTCCACCTTGGGATTTCGTGTATCTATCTTAGTCAGCCACAAGCCTAAGCCTCACCACCGCGACAAGGTGTAGATACAAGGTGAATATATATATATATATATATATATATATATATATATATATATATATATATATATATATATATATATATATATATATATATATATATATTAGACTGTGTCAAAATGCACGAACATTTTTTTTCACCTGCTCTTTTAGTATGTTATCGGGGACCTGAAAACATGAATTTTGCGCGACCTTGTTTGATTGAATTGAACAGGTCGCTCAAGTGACAAAAGTAAAAAAAAAAGTTTTAATCGTGATTTTAATTTTTTCGGCTATAAAAATTATATTTTGAAAAGCCCCAACGCTTCAAAAAGATTGTTTGGTACGCGAGGATGTTACCTGATTTTTTCAGATTTTTTTTTTCAAGTTAAAACATGTGAAATATGAATTTGAATGTAAAAAATCGTAAAAACCACGTTCTACTACATAACTTTTTTTTTTTCGGCCCCTTAGAGGCAAGTGAGCATTTTTCTGTTATTTTTTAATTATAGTAGGGACTGTAATGAAGATTTTGAGGGGTCGTGGAGCCTCCTACGATTTGTTTTGTGGCCGTGGGAGGGTTTTTCAGGTGCATTTTTGGAGTGCATTTTATGATGCACCTACGAATTGATGTAATTAGAGCCCCAGGTGAGGTGCAATGACTTTTTTTTGATTGATTATGAATTATTACAATCAAGTGAGCTAGTTTTAAAATTTAGACATGAGTGGCGTGCATAGGGGGCATCTGAGGGGGCAAACTTTCAGGACCCCTTTTGAACCCCTTAGAGGCAAATGCGGATTTTTATATTATTTTTAGATTGTTGTACGTTAAATTACGAAGATTTTGCGGGGTCTCCGAGCCTCCTACGATTTTTTTGGGGCGTGAGAGGTAAAAGTGTAAAGTGCATAAGTGCATTTTACGATTTTCAGCCCCCTGGGGAGCCTCCTGGCCCCCTTAGAGGCAAGTGAGGATTTTTCTGTTATTTTTAACTTCCCAGTATAGGAAGTTATTGTAATCGGTCCGAAAATCGAAATCGAAAATTTCAACGTATTTTCATCTTTCAAGGTCCCAGGAGCATTTTAAGCAAAAAATTGGGAGGAAGTATGTGTGTGTGTGTGTATGTGCGTACGGATGTGGTCATTTTTTCCTGCACGATATCGCGCGAACCAAAACTGATATCGGCTTCGTTGAGGTGTTGTTCGAAGCGTATTAACCGAAATATGATCTGAAAAGATTTTCATGAAAATCGGTCCAGCTGTTTTTTTGTTTGAGCGACGTAAGTGATTTTTGTACCTGCACGATATCGCCCGAACCACGAAAGATATTGACTTACTTGAGGTGCCGTTCGAAGCGTATTAGCGACAATATTATCTGAAAAGATTTTTATAATATTCGGTCCAGCGGGTTTTTGGTTTAACAGACTTAAGTGATTTTTGTACCTGCACGATACCGCGCGAACTAAAAACTATATCGACTTCATTGAGGTGCCGAAAAACATTCATACATCAATTTTATATACATTTTCGTCATCCTAATCTTGTAAGTGCGCACATTAAGTTTGACATTTTAGCGAAAATATTGATAAACAATTGTGACAAATTCTCAGTATTATGCATATATTCTATATTGCCTATTGTTCATTTATTATTAAAATATCCAATCATAATATTCAACATCCATCATACTGGGAAGTTGATCGTGTGGACCGAAAGGGTCGAACCCACATCCCAACTAGTTTAATTATTTAATTCAATAGGAGTGAAAAAGTCAAAATGAACAAAGAAGTAATATCTATGATAAAAGAAGGCAGAATTACTTAGCCACTAAACGCAGTGTATGTGAAAGAAAGATTAAAAATGCAGGGGAAGTGGCTGGAATGTGCTTTGGAAAAATTTTGACAGTTCTCAATTTAATGGTATCAAAGTCGGACTTTGAAAGCCATTGCGGTTTTTATTTAAAAAATAAACGCGTTCGGATTTGTAAAAATATCAATTTACGCGTGCGCTGCGTTAATTATCTAATTAATATTCAGTTAATAAAAAGAGTTTTGGCCGATCAAGTGGGAGTGCTCGACAGAGACCGGCTCTGTGTAGTGCATTGTTGTGATATACAGGGAAACCTGGTTAAGTGGGGCCTGGATATATTAATTCTTAATTATTCAGGCTAATGAGTTACAAAGTCCCAATTATAGAATTTTAGTTCGGTTAAGTTACTTAAAATTTTCAGTGCAACAATTTCTCTACAAGTGCTAGTTCATGAGTTATTTTTTTAGTGTTTTCTATGTGCAGAATTCAAACTAGAAATTTGAATTTATTATTTGAAGTTGAAATTTAATAGCATAGTTTAAATTCTATAGCACTCACAACTGTTTAATAATCACAATTCCTTTACTTTTAATGTTCAAATTTCACTGTTATAAATCGTCTTAATAAAGACCATTTTAAATATGATTTAATCGAACTTCCAACACCGATCAATTACGTAAACTTTCTTAGGTTAGGACAAAATTATCCCGAAATGGGAAATATTATAAGATTCCCGCCTTTTTTAATGGACAATACAAGTGCATTCGTACGCCCAAAACAACAATACAAGTGCATTCGTAAGCCAAAATCGCTATACCAACACGAAATGTTTACCCATCAAATTACTGCTCTGTTCCAGTTTTGCTTCCATTTGAATGTAAACATTCCAGTAGGGGAATCAAGGAACATCTTCTGTTTCTTTCGTAATAATGTATTTTTTGCATAAGATGTATTTCCATCGCGCGTTTGTTATTATTTTTTTGACATTTTTGCTTAATGTTATTTCTAATCTCTTCTTTCATATGTTTAACTCTTTTACTTGCCCTTGAGCTCTACCTAATCACTCTTGTTATTAGTGCTCCCTGTCCTTACTTCCCATCCTCATTCGTACCTCTTCAGTCTTTCTTCGGGTGGGTAGACTTGAAAGAACACCTAAAAAAATTAAAAAGGATGAGCACAACAAAAGAGAAAAAAGTCGGGGTAGGGATATATGCCCCAACGTCGGAGGAGGCCGCGGTCTCCGGCGTACGGCTGGAAACTGGCAACAGTAAGTGCCAGGGGTCAGTCGCCAGTGGCAAGCTCATCGCGCCAAAGGAACAGGACAGGATACTGACTTTTGGAAGATCCGCGAAGGTGGTGAGGTCACCGCCCACAAGACCCGCGGAGGACCGTACCAAGGACAAGGTGCGGTCAAGCAGCACCAGCTCGAGTGGTAAGCCGAGCGAGGTTTTCAAGATAAACCTGGTAAGTCCCGAAGGAAAAAAAGAGAAAATAGCGGCCACGCTACTACTAGCGCAGTCGCTAACGAAAAAGAAGCGTCGTTGCCAAGGTGCCTAGCAAAGCTAGGTGAAACGATAAAGACCCTGTCGGACTACATTGCATCTAGAAGCAATGTATCTAATGTGATCCACGGACACATAAAGGACCTGAGGGCTGATTATTTAGAGGCAAAGGAGGAGGCCATAAAAATGGTTAAGGAGAAGATGGAGATGGCGACACAAACAACGCCAGAAGCTCCTAAAGTAAGAGTCGCGGTAAAAAGGAAGGTTGGGGAAGCTAAAAACCCACACACTGCTGATAAAACTGAGGAATCCCGTAAACGCCAACGGGATAGCAACGAGCAAGTGCAAACCTCACACAGCGCCCCAAAGAGAAACAGAGGGGGAAATAAAGAAAGAAAACCCCAAGAAGAACGAGGGGCCGTTAAGATAACGGTGGGCACCCCCATGGAAGAAGAGTCCTCCGAAAAGAAGAGCTCCGCTTGGACTAAAGTGGAGAACAAAAAAGCGAGGAAAAGAAAGAAAAAGAAAAAAGAGGACAGAAAGTCCCACAAAAAATAAAGGCCTGACGCGCTGATTATAACAGCGACTAGTGGGGCGTCGTATGCGGACGTCCTACGAAAAGTCAGAACGGATGCTTCCCTTACGGAGTTGGGGAATAGGGTCATGCGCATTAGAATAACCCAAAGGGGTGATCTTCTAATGGAACTGGCAGCAGGCGAGGGAAAGACGGAGGATCTAAAGCAAAAGATCAAGACGTCAATCGGGGAGGCGGCAGATGTTAGGGCAGGTACCAACCGCGTGTTAATCGAGTGGGATCTGGACGAGATTACCACTAAGCTAGAGGTCTGCGATGCGCTGAGGGGGCAGCTGAAACTGACGGAGGTGCAGGAAGATGATGTTAGAGTAAGGAAGGCATATGGTGGTACGCAGACGGCCATAAAAAGCCTTCCGGTCGCTAGCGCAAAAAAGGCACTTGAGGTGGGGAAAATTCGCATCGGCTGGGTTGTTTGCCGGATACGGGAGACAACAGCACCAATTAAGTGCTTCAAATGTTTTGGGATAGGTCATATCACTAAGAAATGCACCAGCGCTCAGGACATGAAGGAGCTATGCTGGAGATGCGGGGAGGGGGGACATATTGCTAAGGACTGCAATAAGAGCCCTAAATGCCTCCTATGTAAAGGAGATAAGGGTAAGGGCGAGCACGACGCTTACGCTACGGGGACTAATAGGTGCCCAGTGTACAGGGCAGCACTCCAAAGAAGTCGAAGTCGAAGATAAGGTTCATACAGATTAACTCGAACCACTGTCAAGCGGCACAAGATTTGCAGGCACAGACAGTTTTCGAGGAAAAAATCGACGTCGCAATCGTATGCGAGCAGTATAGAAACCTGCACAGCGGCGTCTGGATAAACGATAGCAGCGGTACGTCAGCGATATGGACTTGCGGGAGCCGAGCCATGGAAGATACCATGAGAAGCCCAGAGAATATCTTCACGCGGGCAAAAGTAGGCGGAATACACATCTACAGCTGCTATGCGGCGCCAAGCCTGACACTAGACGATTACGAGTCGATGCTGGATAGGTTAGCCGCCGACGCGAGCCGCCATCACCCGGTAATATTAGCGGGTGATTTCAATGCTTGGGCTGTCGAATGGAGCAGTCGACAAACGAACGCAAGAGGGCGCATACTTCTAGAAGTATTCTCGCGACTTAACGTAGTGTTAGTCAACACTGGAGGCGAAAACACCTTCCAAAGGGGTGGGAGAACATCTGTAATCGACATCACTTATGTGAGCGATTCAGTGGCCAAAGACCTACAGTGGCGGGTGAGCGATTTGTACACGCACAGCGACCACCAAGCCATCATCTTCGAGGTTGGGCAGCGTATAGAAAAGAGGAATCCTAGGTACGGAACGGCTAGAGGATGGGCCGTTAAGAAACTCGACGAAGAGGTGTTCGAGGAAGTATTCCTGCCTGATGCAAGGTCGGCAGGAGGTGCCAGGGAAGGGGCAGAGGAAATAGAAGAATCGGTGAAACGGGCATGTGACGCATCCATGCCACGGCGCGCCGGCAATCGTAGGCTTTCACAAAACTTCTGGTGGAATGCAGAGATCGATGAATACCGAAGGACCTGTCTGAAGGCGAGAAGGAGAACTCAGAGAGGCCTGAACCGTACGGATTTCGACGAACTCCTTCAGAGATATAAGGAAGCGAGAAAAATGCTGAACAAGGCCATCGCTAGAAGAAAATCCGAGCACTTCAAAAGGTTGTGCAGAGAACCAGACTCGGACCCCTGGGGTGGAGCCTATAAAATGGTTATGTCAGCGGTTAAGGGCAAACGCTCTCCGCCAATCACCTGCTCCGCGCTGCTCCAGAGTATTTTGTACGTCCTGTTTCCACAGAACGTACGCACGGTCGATCTACCCACCCTCCAGGTGGACCCAGAAGAGATACCACCGGAGCGATGGAAACAGCAGAAACTCGTGCTCCTACCGAAGCCTACTCGTGCTGATCAGCAAAACGGCGAAAGCCAGTATCCGTGAGGATCAAGGTAGGGGAACAGATCATCCACTCACAGCCCGCTCTAAGGTACCTGGGAGTGATGATCGATCGGAGGTTAAATTTCAAAGCGCACTTGGAGGGCACGGCAGACAAAGCGTCTGCGATTTGTGCAGCACTCGCAAGAATGCTGCCCAATGTTGGGGGCCCTAGACCGAGTCGCCGCCTCCTCTTGGGGAGGGTGGTCAGCTCAGTCCTGTTATACGCAGCGCCAGTGTGGGCAGCAGCGTTAAACAGGACTGTAGGAAATGGAGGACCGCATATAGGCTAAGTACACGTACTGCGCATACAGGACCACGACCGACGATGCGGCGTGCGTGATAGCGGGGATGATTCCCATAGATATTCTGGCGAGGGAGGGCATGCGTCCTATGATCCAGAATATGGTAGAGGGGAGCCAAGAAGGGTGCGGCGGCAGACTGCGCGCTGCGAGTCCTTAAGGGAATGGCAGGGGAAGTTGGACGAGTCTGTTAAGGGTCGTTGGACCCACAGACTTATCCCTAATGTGGAAATATGGGCTACGAGGGAGCGTGCGGAAGTAAGTTACGACCTCACGCAGTTCCTGAGCGGACATGGGGGGTATAGGAAATACCTCCACCGCTTAGGGCACGATGATTCACCGTTGTGTCCGGTATGCCCAGCGACGGAGGAAGACGCAGAACACGTCTTCTTTACCTGCTCGAGATTCGCATAGGAAAGGGCGAAACTAGAAGAAAGGGTCGAGGAGCCACTAACGCCCGAAAACATCCTAGACCATATGATGAGGTTTGAGGAAATGTGGAGGGACGTGGAAACAACCCTAAAGACCGTTCACAGAAAGCTACGGCAAGAAGTAGCCGTAAGAAATAGAGAAAGGCACAGAAATCCGCGAGCAGAAGCAGCTGAATGAAGCTGAACGACCCCCGCGATGTAATGCTTATTAGCCAGTCCCGCGGGGGTGGATCACTTCGGAGGGGCTTTTGTAGTTCTCACGTTCATAGACCCATATATGCGTATGTGCACTTATGTGTCCATATGTGTGTATGTGTGGATTTACGTGAAACATAACCGTCATGCGGGATCGGGCAGTAAAGGGCACATGAGTCATGCCGGTAGCGAATGCTTTTTTACCCCCAGGAAAAATATATATATATATATATATATATATATATATATATATATATATATATATATATCATTTTCTACATTTTCCCATGTCATTTTTTCATGTCATTTCTACATTTTCCCACCACACAAAGCCGCATTCCTTACGATTACAAAGATGCCCTACTTGTGACAATTACCTATTTATTCGGAAACATGAAACTACTTTTTTACCAAAAAATAAAATTCAAAACGCCATATCTCGAAAACGAAAAGGGGTACCCCCCCTTTTTTACCTTTTTTTGCGATAATTTTTTATGTACTATCTGCCATTTTCGTTTGTACCATGAGTAACGGAACATCCTGAGAGAGAGAGCGAGAGAGCGAGAGAGGGAGAGAGGGAGAGAGGGAGAGAGGGAGAGAGGGAGAGAGCGAGAGAGCGAGAGAGCGAGAGAGAGGGAGAGAGGGAGAGAGGGAGAGAGGGAGAGAGGGAGAGAGGGAGAGAGGGAGAGAGGGAGAGAGAGAGAGAGAGAGAGAGAGAGAGATGCACTTTGTTTATTCATATTTGAACCACTTATCACACAAATACACAAATTTTAAGCGTACAGGTATTCACTGTTGTACATAAAGTGGGAACTAGATTGACATAAGAACGCATATGTTAATGATTATGCCAATTCGGTTACTCAGAAGGAAATGTAAGCACCTATATTGACATAGCACGGCATATGTGATCAAAATTTCCCCAACTGATTTTTTCATTAACGAAACATAAGAATTCGGTCTGGAGCGAACTTGACATAGTACGCATAGGAAAATTAGTTGATTGCATTTTACTTTTTTTCAAAATTTCAAGGAAAAAAAATGAATATGGAATTCGAAGAAGAATTAATTTGTGCTGTTAGTGTAGAAAAGTTATTATTTGATAAAAGGAACAGTTAATTTAAACATATAAATGCAAAAAAAAGCTTGGGAGAGAATCAGCACAAGTTTAGGAAAGTCAGGTACGGAGCTGCTGCGCTAAACTACAATATTTTTAGCTGAACTGGTTCAATTCCGTAATTCTTAAAAAAACACCGACTTTTCTCGCGACCTCTAGTCTCAACGCACAGTCTGTCTGCTCTTGATAAGAGTACAAACGAGACTCAAAATCATGCCGAATTTACTGCAGCGAACGAAAGGCAACAACAACACCCAGAAAAAAAGTCCCACAGCGTCTGGGTCTGGAACAACGGCCACTTGCACCGTAGTGATGACTGATTCCGACGAAGAGTCATCATCCTACGATTCTGTCCCAGGCAAATATAAAGGCCTGGGCAACAGTTTCAAAGAACTGGCCACAGACAATAATGAAGATGAAGTTAGGCTAGAACAAATGATTGAGGAGCTAAAGGAAAAAAATTTTTCCTAGGCTCCCAAAACCAAAAGCAGCAACAACTCAACAGCAAAGCCTGAAGCAGCAAGCCCCGCAGCAGCAACAACAACAAAAGCAATACCAACAGCAGCCCCAGCAACAGCAGCAGCAACAGCAGCAGCAAAAACAATATATAAAAAAAGAGAAAATCCCGCCGATCAACATCTTCCATCAGCAACCAATGGACACAATAAGGTTAGCGAAGCAGGTGCTTAAGCACACTAACTTTTTTATAAAAAGGCTTAGTGGGATTAAGCACTGCTTAGTCTTAAATAGTTTAGGAGACTTTAATAAAATGAAAATAATATTAGAAAGGGCGAATACGCAATTTTTTACTTTCACTGCAAAAAGTGAACTAGTTGGGATGTGGGTTCGACCCTTTCGGTCCACACGATCAACTTCCCAGTATGATGGATGTTGAATATTATGATTGGATATTTTAATAATAAATGAACAATAGGCAATATAGAATATATGCATAATACTGAGAATTTGTCACAATTGTTTATCAATATTTTCGCTAAAATGTCAAACTTAATGTGCGCACTTACAAGATTAGGATGACGAAAATGTATATAAAATTGATGTATGAATGTTTTTCGGCACCTCAATGAAGTCGATATAGTTTTTAGTTCGCGCGGTATCGTGCAGGTACAAAAATCACTTAAGTCAGTTAAACCAAAAACCCGCTGGACCGAATATTATAAAAATATTTTCAGATTATATTGTCGCTAATACGCTTCGAACGGCACCTCAAGTAAGTCAATATCTTTTGTGGTTCGGGCCATATCGTGCAGGTACAAAAATCACTTACGCCGCTTAAACAAAAAAACGGCTCGACAGAATTTTATGAAAATCTTTTCAGATCATATTTTGGTTAATACTCTTCGAACGGCACGTCAACTAAGCCGATATCTTTTATAGTTCGCGCGATATCGTGCAGGTACAAAAATCACTTAAGTCATTTAAACCAAAAAACCGCTGGACCGAATATTATAAAAATCTTTTCAGATAATATTGTCGCTAATACGCTTCGAACGGCACCTCAAGTAAGTCAATATCTTTCGTGGTTCGGGCGATATCGTGCAGGTACAAAAATCACTTACGTCGCTTAAACAAAAAAACGGCTGGACCGATTTTCATGAAAATCTTTTCAGATCATATTTCGGTTAATACGCTTCGAACAACACCTCAACGAAGCCGATATCAGTTTTGGTTCGCGTGATATCGTGCAGGAAAAAATGACCACATCCGTACGCACATACACACACACACACATACTTCCTCCCAATTTTTTGCTTAAAATGCTCCTGGGACCTTGAAAAATGAAAATACGTAGAAATTTTCGATTTCGATTTTCGGACCGATTACAATAACTTCCTATACTGGGAAGTTAAAAATTGCAAAGCGTCCTCTTAAAAGGTCTCGATCCCGACTCTGACACCCAGGAGCTCTTGAATGAACTCCAATCCCTCGAAGTCGAAAACTTAAAATTTGCCGCGGTAAAAAAATTCAGCACGACTTACTCGCGCCAAACTGAGAGGCAGCTCCCGATATTCTTGGTCCAATTAACTCCCGACAGTCGGTTGGATAACTTAAAAAAGATTAGGTATCTCAACTTTCATGTGATAAGTTCGGAAAAAATAAATAAAAAAGCAGACATCCTGCAATGTATGCGCTGCCAAAGGTTTGGACATGCCGCAGCTAACTGCCAAATGGCTTTTAGGTGTGTCAAATGTGAAAGAACCCACAATCAAGGCGAATGTCCTCTTGGGAGGGAAAAAGTCGCGGATAAAAACAAGTTATTCTGTGTGCTCTGCAGATCTAATGGACATCCTGCTAATTATAGAGGATGCCCTAAATATGCAGAGTTCAAGCAACGTATTAAGGCGCGTAAAGAACAAATACAGGCCCAACAAGAACGTAAGGGGCAAATGTTTAAAAATTTAGTTGTACCTGGTATGTCCTTCGCCCAAATGGCGGCTGGAGCCCAGACAACCAAACAGCCAGCCCCAAAAGCTGCGCCTGCAGCAAGTTCTGGGGACAGCGAGCTGAAAGCGGTTCTCCTATCAATTCAAGGGCAAATCGCTCAGCTACAAAAACAACTAAACGAGCAAAACGCCCGTTTAGACTTAGTGTATTCCTTCTTTACGACAGAAACCATCTCTGGGTAAGCTGTTTAATGGCTTTACGCAGGGAGGACACGATCAAGGTCATTGCGGTGAACGTCAATTCGTTGATAAGAAACGAGAGAAGGGCGAATTTGCTGACCCTTTTGCAAAACGAAAATCCTGATGTGCTTCTTGCTAGTGAAACCAAACTCAGCGAGAAGCACAAAGTGGATTACAAAGATTATGTGGTAATTAGGAGAGATAGACCTAGTGCCACACAAGCTGGGGGCCTACTAGTACTAGTAAAGACCACCCTTAAACACAAGATCATGTATAGCAGGGACATCGCAAAGTTTCGGGTGTTAGAAGCGTGCGTTACATACCTCCCTCTGTCTAGTGGCAGAAGGCTGTATATAATTGCCACGTACGCACCCCAAACCTCCCAATCCAGACTATTTATAGAGGAAATGAGCTCTCTTTTTCAAACTCTCCACCTGGAGTCGGAGCAAAATTTTTACTTATTGGCCGGAGATTTAAACGCACGCCACGAAGCATGGGGAAATCAAACGGCTAACATCAGGGGCAACCAACTGAATGACTGGTTGGCTCAGAATAGAATTCAGCGAAAAGTAAATCTTTACGCTACGGACATGCCATCATACCCAAATGGCGGTTCTTTTCTGGATATATGCTTGTTAGACTCTCGGATGGCCGTACTAGGGGTAAACACAAACGTGACAAACTGTCTAACGACAGTGCCGTACGACAGCGACCACCAAGGACTGGAAATAACAGTACAAGTCCCTGACGACTCCATGGAACTCCTCGAATATTGCGAAGTGCATCCTTTTGCCTACCAGAAGATGCACTGGCCAAAATTCCAGAAGGCTATGGAGAGGGCAATACAGAATAACGGACTATTACCTCCCACAACTAGGAATTTGACCAACAATGAGATTGATGCATATCTGAAAGATATGGACAACCTCATTGTGCAGACTATGGACAAAACCATACCACGGACAAAGAAAAAAAACAGTACAGACTGTTACAAAAACGCTACAATCGACGCGCTACAAAAACATAAAAGTAGAATATTGACGAGACTGAAATCCCTACACCGCCAGTTTCAGGATAGACAGAGTCCGGAGATCGTAACTCTTAAATCGGTTATGAAAAACCTCCAACAACTCCTCAAACAACAATTCTCACAGTCTGTGAATCTGTACTGGAACAAAAAGATTCGTGCTATTCAAACTAATAGCGCGAGCATGTTCCCACAGATAAATAAAATCTTTAGGAGTAAAACACATAACCGGTTGGACAAGTTGCGTATCCCCAGGACCCTGGCTAACCAGGAACTACTGAGGTCTGCGAACATAGATCCCGAAGAAATCAGTATTGTCGACGATAATTATTGTATAGAGGACGAGCAGGAGAAAGTGGATTTAGTGGGGGCCTACTACCAGGGAATTTATTCGGTGAACACTTGTGTTCGGCCGAATTTTGACCTTGAAAATAGGGCCCTGCTGAACCATTTCAGAATAACTAATGAGATCGAGGTCTGGAAATCCGAGAACCGAAGAATCATCGAGTTCAGTGAAGACTGCCCAGCGAACAATGTTCCTGAGGCACAAGCAAACTCTCTTCTCACTACGAAAACTGATCTCCTGCTAACTTTTCGCCGTCTAAACAATAAGAAGTCGTCTGGGGTGGACGGTGTTCCAAACATCGTCCTGAAACATTTGCCCCTGATGGCCATAGACATATATACCACTCTGTTTAACAATGCATTAAACAACGCCCATTTTCCAGGACACTGGAAGACGGCAGTGGTGTACCCAATACCCAAAAAGGGTAAAGATAAAAGTAACCCTGCTAATCTTCGGTCAATAAGTCTGCTCCCGAATATCAGTAAGGTTTTTGAATCAGTAATTAATAGATCATTGTCCAAATGGGTTGAGGAAAAGAACATAATACCCGATAACCAATTCGGTTTCAGGGCGGGACATGACACCATTCATACCGCGTCGAAATTGGTATCAGACATACACTGGAACTTAATGAAAGGCCAGTGCACCGGAGCATGCCTGATTGACTATGAGAAGGCGTTCGATACAGTGTGGATCGAGGGTCTTTTCTATAAATTAGTCAGATACGGGATGACCGGACCTCTGTTATACATGATCTATAATATGATCTCCAAGAAGAAGTTCATCGTCAAAAGTGGGAACTTCACATCAGGAAAGGTATTTGAAATTAAAAACGTTTTGCAACAGGGAGCAGTAAACTCGCCGCTCTTGTTTAATATTTTTACGAGTGACCTAATCAGTTCACTCCGCTTCGCATTAGCGTATGCGGATGACCTGATTGTGTACAGGACGGGGCCGAAGATTAGAGTAATCCAGACGCTCTTACAACGTGACTTCGAAACAATCGAGCGCTATAGTGATGATTGGAAGTTGAAGATCAATTTTGGCAAATGCGAATCGATCCTTTTCCGGACTCCTCTACGCAGAGCTTCGTACGATGTGTAGAGGAACTGGAAAACATTCCGAATTTCGAACTACGCGGGACAGGCGTTAGAACACAAATCGGAAGTGAAATACCTTGGGCTATGGCTGGATCAGTACTTGTATTTCAATAGAAATGTAAGTGTTGCTCTGGACAAGGCAAACAAGGCGTTTCACATGACTAAAAGGCTTTTTTATAGCAGACACCTAAGCTCACGGGTAAAGGTGATCTGCTACCAAGCCTTGGTCAGACCGATTTTAACTTATGGCTGCCCAGTGTGGTTCAACATATCTCCCTTCTATATGGAAAAGCTTCGGGTTTTCGAAAGACAATGCTTAAGGGCGTGCTTAAGGTTGTATCGGACACCCGAATCTGGCTTCACGAAGTTGCACGCCAACAATATCCTTTACGATAAGGCATTTGTTAATAGGATCGACAACTTCATAATCAAGTTGATTCGAAGACATATTGCTAGAGCGACGGAGAGCGAAAATCCTCTTATTCGGGGAGCTGCTTGCGAACGTGGCTTTATCCCTCCAGAGGCATTTGTCTTTCTGGATAGAAAAAGATTGGTCCAAGACGGTTCGGGAGTGCCCCTCTTTTACCACCTACATCGTTCTGCTACAGATAAACGTTACCTATTCAGCAACGAAGATATGGAAGTTCAAGAGCTCCTGAGGTTCAGTACTCGAATCTCGGGAAGAGACAGACGCGACGCCTCCACTGCAAGTACTCTGTACTGGTGGCTGGAGGACAGCTAGATATTGCGTATTCGCCCTAAAATATTTAGATATAGACTAGTTTAGCTTGTAATTTAGTTTTAATGATTAGCTTAGGGCTTAGATAGGATTAGTTATAGTTTTTACTTAGTAATAGATTTAGTTTTAAGTAAGCTTACGTGCGAGCTACCACGAGCTTTTGTTAGTTTTGTCTGTCTGTTTTTGTTTGTTGTGTGTCTGTTTTTTGTTTGTTTTGTTAGTTTTTCTAACACGAGCCCGTGGAAGCTCGTCGCCTGAACGGAGTACATCCGAGGCAGGTCCTCCGCTGTACCCCGTCCGGATAGTTCTGTGTTTAGGTTAATTAGCTTGTAAGTAAGTGGTGCGAGCTTTCATGAGCTTGAGCTCTAGCATCACTCGAGCCTGTGGAAGCTCGTCGCCTGGACGGGGATCACCTGAGACGATTTTATCGTCTCCGCTGCCCCCCGCCCAGATAGTTCCAGAAGTAAGTTAATTATTAAGTAGACGTAAGATTTTTATATAATATAAACATAGCTCTAAGTTTTTTTCACATTTTTCTTTAGATTTACAATAATCATGATTTGTTTTTAAATAAAATAGAATTAAAAATAGATAAGTTTTAGCCGAAAGGCATAAGTTAATATAAGTTACAGATTAATTTAGAGTGCCTGTTGAGGGCCAGTAAGTTAGATAGACTAGAATAGGTTAGAATAATTAACTTTAAGCATTTAGTTAAATTTATATCAAGATAGTTAGTAAGAGAAATAAATGCTTTTTATAAAAAAACAAAAAAAAACGGAAAAGTCCCTCGTCTGTGGGGCTGCGGGTTCGATTCTTCGGCTCGCGGTGCTTTTTTTTCGTCATAATAATTTATTTTTTATAATTTCCTTCGGGGAATTTTGTTTCATTTTTTTTGTGGCATATAGTGTAGTATAGTATAAACTATTGTATATTAAATAAAGAAATACACCATGACGTGGGCGAAGAATCAAAAAATTTTATTGTTTACATTTGATTTCTCCGATATCAATGGCAATTAAGCTTATATTTCCTAGATTTGTATGTGTGTGCAGTGTAAACAAATCTTGCAACTTGATTTTGACCCATTTCCATATAAGCGATCAGCTGCAAATTTTACACATGCGTATAATGACGAGTATAGTACAGTAGATAAGCAATTTCTTTTAATTTTCCCCAGAGAATTTTGTTTCCTATTGGCCTCGATTCCCAGATCCGACGGGAGGGAAGTGAGTGAGGATTTGACACTTTGCGATTCTCAAATCCGCAGTCCCGGGTTGGTTTAAATCGAAAATTCGGAGTGAAGACTCACGCGATAATGAAATATATGATGTCGGATTATCTCAGGCGCATGATATGATATGATATTGATATTTATTTATGGACAATTTATGTACAAAGACAGAGTCTTACAAATAGTACACTATTCTACTATAGGCATGAATACAAAATCAAAAAGTGTTAATAATGAAGCTAAAAATTACTGGAGACTACATTACAATAAAGCACATAAGAAATGAATAAAAAATTAGAAAGAATAAATAAAATAAATAAAAAAATTAGAAAAAGAAAAGAAAACGGAGAAACAGAAAGAAGAAGAATAAAGTAAGAAACTAATTAAAATGATAAAAATTATATAAAAAAGCAAAACAAAGGCATGTGATGTGTGGATAAGTGGGCAGATGCTAGACTTCGGAGGAGTAGTAATAAATTTTCTGAATCTGTTAGCGGAAGCAGCTGATTGGATTATTTGGGGCAAGGAATTCCATATTCTCCCAATATGAACAAAGTAAGAACTTTCGAGAACTTTGAAGTTGAATTTCGGAAGTGCTATCATTTTATGTCTTGTACTTCGGAGTAGCTTAATGAATTCTCTGAGGGAGGCAGGTTCGCCGCTATTAAGAACTTTATAAAAAAAGAGTAGGTTATTCTTAACTAGATGATTTGTTAAAGAGCAATTCAAGATACTGGAACGATATTGAGCGATGTGATCAAATCGTCTTAGCTTATAAGGAAATCGAATGCAATCATTGTACGCGATCTCAAGCTTTTTGCCACACAGGCAATCCAATTTAGGAAAAATGATTGAACCGTGAGTAAAGTGGGGCAACAACAAAATTTTAATTAGATTACATCGCAAGCTAGTCGGCAAGATATCAGCGAATAACCAGAGTGTACGGATACTGGCGTAGATAGTTCTCAGTTTGGCGTTAACATGGTCACAGCAGGTCATTGTTGAATTCAAAATTACCCCTAAGTTTCGCGCGCGCTGAACATACGGTATAGGACTATTTCCTAAGAAAACCCCAGGAAAATAAGATAAATCCAGCTGGTTTCTGTATATTACTAAGGCCTGAGATTTTTTAGGGTTAAGTTTCAATTTGTTTTCAAGAGCCCAGTTCAGAACACGCATTAAGTCATCGTTAAGTCTCCATATACAATCTTCGATAAGTCCTAATGGTCGATTTAAGTAAATTTGTACGTCATCTGCGTATAAGTGAATCAGACAGTGCTTAACTACAGTGGGGAGGTCATTTATAAATAGGCGGAATAGTAAGGGGCCAAGGATGGATCCTTGGGGAACGCCAGATTTTAAGGAAGCTGGCTTTGAGCAGCAGTCCCCGATTTTAACTCTCTGGAAACGTGATTTAAGAACGCATACATTAATTTTAGCGCTGGTTTGCTGAAATTAAAGTAGTACGCTAATTTTCTCAACAGCAAGTCATGATCGACGCTATCAAAGGCCTTGGAAAAATCCAGGAGCGCAAGAGCTACAAAATTGTCCTTATCCATCGCAAGGCGAAAGTCAGAAGTAATCTTTAACAGCGCAGTGTCACAGCTGTGTGCAGGACGGAAACCCGATTGGTACGGACTTAAAAGATTGTTTTGGGTTAGATGGAGTCTAATTTGGGAGTCCATTATTTTCTCGAGGGCTTTGGCCAGAAAGCAAAGAAGACTTATTGGCCTGAAGTCCCCGACAGATTTTGGAGTGGCGATCTTGGCAATAGGGATGACCAGCGCTTCTTTCCACGCTGTGGGAAAGACACTGAAAGTAAGACAGTGGTTGAAGATAGCAGTTATAGGGTAAGCGGCATTTGTCGTTCAAATCCGCAGAAAATTTGTTGCGGATCACACTTTTACAGCGCGGAAAATGTCAAAAAGAAATTCGGGGTTGCGGATCTGAGAATCGCAAAGTGTCAAATCCGCAACTCACTTCCCTCCCGTCGGATCTGGGAATCGAGGCCATTAAATAAGTTTTTTTTTAAATTTGTCCGAAAATATGCAAAGACTTTACTGCAAAAACTATTTAGCTGCTGTTTCAATTTTTTTCAATGGCGCAGCGTCGGTTATACTTCTCAGAATGGATTTAAAAGGAAGAATCATTCTCGCAATACGTACGCTGCGTCGTCGATTAAACGATACTACGGCAGCGTGTTATACTTACCGTAAAGCTAGGTTTATACGCAACGATTTAGTTTTTTAAATTGTCTGGCGCAAGTCGAATTGTGTAAATTAGCTGAGTGCAAAAGACGAGTGAAAATTGCCTCCATTAGTTATCGCTCATTATATTTATACTTATCTACGCGTTATATTATGTTACATTGATTGTGATAAGGTCGGAGGAGCAAGTGGTCGAACATCACCGAAATACATATATTTGGTACAATCCAAACATTTTAAATTGTCCAAGCCAAACAGTTGAGTTCACACACAACGATCTATTTGTGCCGTGTAGACCTACCTTAATAATTTTTTTATATTGTCCCCAAAAAAATGAATGGACTAAAAAGTACGAAATAAAAAAAAATTTAAAAACCGCCTTCAGAAAAAAACCAATCCCGCGATGCACAAAAAGGATGAAATAATTATTTGTAATTCTTAACAACATTAATCCAATCAGAATGGATCTAGAAAGAAGAATTACTTTTGAAGACGGTGCCAGGTAGTAGTTGACTTTGATTGCACTAACTCTTGCTTGGGGAATTGTTTTCATTTCTTTGTTAGGCTTATGCCCTTAATACATCACTCACAGATGTTAGCACCGTCTTCCAAAGTGATTCTTCTTTTTAAATCCATTCTGAGAAGTATAACACGCCGCCGCGCCATTGAAAAAGCAGCAGCTAAATGCTATTTCTGAACAGATTTCCGGATTTTTATTTTCCCACCCGGAAAGCGAAATCATTGTTGCGGGTGATTTCAACGTTCACAATGTACATTGGCTAAATTACTCAAATGGCACCAGTGTTCCTGGCAAAGACGCCGAGCTCTTTGCGAGCCTCAACAACTTGCACCAAATTGTCAAATGTCCGACGAGAGTTCCTGATATTCCAGGTCAAGGAGCCCATCTCCTTGACCTGTTTCTTACTTCCCACCCGACGCGGTACTCCATCAAAGTTAGCTCACCCCTTGGCAACTCGGACCATAAACTAATTAGCGCTTATTTCCCATATCCATCCTCGACCACAACCACCACAGCTCCTAAAAGAACTGTGTGGCACTATGGGAAAGCCAACTGGTTGGGTCTTATTCGCTTCTTCCAGGCCACTGACTGGGATTTGTGTTTCCGTAGTGCCAATGCGAACTATGCGGCCCTCTGTGTCACCAAAATTATTCGAGCGGGTATGCGCTTGTTCATCCCTCACTCTACCAAATCTGTGAAGCCTAGGCCGAACAAATGGTTCAATGGGGAATGTATGAACGCAATCAAAGCTAAAGAAGCCGCCTATAGAGCATACAGACGTTCGCCTAATGAGCCACTTCGTCGTGAGTACGTCAAACTTAAAAACTCCTGTAACTCCATCATCAGAAAAGTCAAATCATCATTTGATGATAGATTGAGAAGTAAGATTCTTAACTCCACTACAGGCAGCAAAAACTTCTGGTCCTTGGTAACTGCCATCAAGAAGAACTTTACTTCCTCCTCAACACCTCCTTTTATTCACAACAAGGAAGTGATAACAGAAAGCAAACCCAAGGCCGACCTATTAGCTTCTCTGTTCGCCGCAAATTCTTCTTTACCCGATGCTGCTATGTCACCCCCACTCTCGAGAATACCACCCACTCAATGGACGGAGTTCACTTCAGGACTCGCGAGGTGTTTAGGTGTCTCAAAGAACTCGACGCCAACAAATCCACTGGTCCCGACAAAATCCCCCCTATGGTACTTAAAAAATGTGCCTCACCTTTGGCTAAACCTCTGCGCAAACTTTTTGCCCTGTCTTACTTCTCCGGAGTGTATCCCGACTCTTGGAAACTAGCTCATGTTCAGCCAATCCCAAAAAAAGGTGAAGCCAGCGACCCCTTAAACTACCGCCCAATAGCAATTACTTCTGTTCTCTCCAAAATCATGGAGACAATAATCAATAAAAGGCTGATGAAATATCTAGAATCCAACCAAATTATACACGACAGGCAATACGGCTTCAGATCTAAACGGTCTACTGGCGATCTGCTTGTGTGTTTAATCGAGCGTATCAACCAAAGCATTCACAGCTTTGGTGAGTCTAGCCTAGTTGCTCTAGATATATCAAAGGCTTTTGACAGAGTATGGCACCCAGCTCTGTTGAATAAACTCCAAGCTATTGGTATACACTTAGTTCTAAGGAACTGGATTAAGAGCTTTCTTTCATGCCGTTCAATCAAGGTAGTATTGGATGGCGTCGAATCCAACCCCCACGCCATTTCGGCCGGAGTTCCCCAGGGGTCAATTCTCTCACCCGCACTTTTTCTAATCTTCATTAATGATCTGCTCTCAATCCCCTCCAACCCACTTCACTGCTTTGCTGATGACGGTACTCTGAATTTCTCTTACTCCTTCGACAATATAAGACAAGCACGTGCCAGACCTTGTCTTTACCACCGTCAACTGATGTCGGCTTCGATCAACCGGGATATCAAATCGATTCTTCATTGGGGCGAAATGAACCGCGTCGAATTCAATGCCACAAAAAGGAAGCACTGTCTGATCTCCAACAAAAATTGTACCGACCTTCCTCCTGTCTCGGTGGATGGAGAGAATCTAACGGCTGACTCAACTCTCAACATCCTAGGGGTAACTTTAACGGAGCATCTGCGATGGAACGATCACATATTCCAAATCGCCAAACAAGCCTCCCAATGCCTTGGATTTCTCAAGAGATGCAAGTTCCTCCTCCAGCCAGCCGCATTGGCTACAATATACAAATCCTACATTCGGCCGCGCCTCGAATACAACTCACATATCTGGGCAGGCGCCCCAAAAACCACCTTGACTTGTCTCGACAAGGTGCAAAATCGTGCCCTCAAACTCATTGGTGATGGCCCCTTTCGCGCCTCCATAGACACCTTGAGCCACCGTAGGAATGTAGCAGCCCTCTCCATACTTTATCGCTATTACCATGGCGACTGTTCCACCGAAATTCAGGACCTCCTGCCTGCACGGCAATACTTTTCCCGCAACACAAGACTAGCCCGCTCGGCTCACCCCCATACCCTACAGCCCCCTCGTTCACGCACAATACGGTTCAGAAGTTCGTTTATGAATAGAACAACTCGATTGTGGAATGATCTCCCGCAGTCGGTATTTCCGAACTCGTACAACATCTTAGAGTTCAAACGTGAGGTTCATCGTCATTTTCTTCTACACCCTCCAGACCCCCTCTAACCTTTCCTATTCTCCTCTATTCTTTAAACCAAGCTACTACTAGACATTGCACCATGAACTGAACGACATGACGGACTGGTAGTACAAAGGGTTACACCTAAGCTTGGTTTTTTCATAAAAAAAAAAAAAAAAAAAAAAAAAATAGTAAAGTCTTTGCATATTTTCGGACAAAAATTATTTAATATGAAACAAAATTCTCCGGGGAAAATTAAAAGAAATAGCTTATCTACTGTACTATACTCGTCATTATGCGCATGTGTAAAATTTGCAGCTGATCGCTTATATGGAAGTGGGTCAAAATCAAGTTGCAAGATTTGTTTACACTGCACACATACAAATCTAGGAAATATAAGCTTAATTGCCATCAAATGTAAACAATAAAATTTTTTGATTCTTCGCCCACGTCATGGTGTATTTCTTTATTTAATATAAACAATAGTTTATACTATACTACACTAGCCGTGTTTTTTTTAATGAACTATATAGTTCTTTCCCATACAAATCTGAAAACCCAGGTTTTATCGGGGTTTCTATCGAGGTTTTGGGAAATTTCTTAATTTTCTTATTGCATACGTTCGGGTGTTGGCATGTTGTTTCGGGGATTGGCATGTTGCATACTTTCGGGGGTCGGAAAGACGTAATTTAAAAATAAAAACAACAGGAAAGTGATGAGAGCAAATTTATAACAAATAATTAATTTTTTAGAAGCAGATTTATTATTTTCTAGCGAGGAGTTCGTGTAACAGTGCAAAAAATAACACTTAACTTCCGTTTTATTTTGAAATTTTTAAGCATCGAAGTAGGCGCTACATGATATTTCCCTTGTCGTTTTAGCTTTTTTTTAATTATTTCATTAAAAAAACACGGCTACTACATATATGCCATAAAAAATTGAAACGAAATTCCCCGAAGGAAATTATAAAAAATAAATTATTATGACGAAAAAAAAGCACCGCGAGCCGAAGAATCTAACCCGCAGCCCCACAGACGAAGGATTTTTCCGTAGCCCTTGCGCCATGGCAGACACTACCGGTGGTTGACTAATATGCTAATAAATCATTTCAGAAAGAAGAAAAAGAGAAAAAGAAAACAAAACTGCTGCCCGACCAGGCTCGAACCTTCAACGCTACACGCCGCTGAACCGAGGATCCGACACTCTACCCACTCCGCCATCGGCCTGCTGCCAGATTTACAACAATAAAGTAATTTGTTCGGTGTATGAAAGTTATCAAGAAAATGATATTTTAGCACTTTTAATTAAGTAAATGTTTATGTTCTCCTGAGTCTCATTATTAAATAATATAATTTAGTGAGAAATAGAATCAAAACATGTTACACCGAAGTAAAAAAAAAATTGTATTTCACCATTTTGCGGCCGAGGATTGAACTTGGTTCCCCTGGGATAGGACTACAGCGCCTTACCTCTAGGCTACCGATATATGGACTTTAGTAGAAATCTCTTTTTTGTTGTTAAATATACTTCTGGTTGAAATTTCCAGACCATTTTCTCAGTTTTTGGTCTTTTGACAAAGAGCTACATTTTGAGATATTTCCCAAGTCTGTAGCTGCAGTACTTTCAGAGATGAAAGTAGGCTTCAGACGGACAGACGGACAGAGCCTCTGTATAAGCTTTTTTTTTGAAAAAGCTAAAAAACGGATGTTTTTGAGGACGTTTGTATTGCCTTAAAACAGAAAATAGATTGATTTCACTAACGAAACTACTAAATGATTTACCTGAATTAGTGAAAGAAGAAACCAGAGTAAAACTTCTTCAGGTAATAACTGAAGCAAGAATAAAACACTAGCAAAGATTAATATAATAAACTTGTAAATATTAATTAAAGGTATATTTAAAATTAACTTTTATATTTCATTTTATCATTTACTTTTTACTCATTTTGCCAAGCTAAAGTATTATGTACGTTCACAAATGTTGTAATCGTATCCCTCATTTGCTTCGCATATCTTCCGTAATTATGTTTGCTATGTGAAGGTTGAATAGTAGGTTTTGCTTCCACTTCATTTCTCCACAATCCAGGATGAATAGTATTATTTTCATCTTCCCAATCAACGTCCTGTCATAGCCTTCCTTAGCCCTTCCCCGCTCCACCATAGCGCATGTCTTCGGTTGGTTGATGAGATTCAACTCGTTTCAGGAGGCATAACACTCCAGCGAGTTGTTTCTCGATGCCCCGATGTCAAAGTCGCACTAGTAATGGTTGGAAGTAGGTGGACTAAAAATATCGCGGGTGAGTTCCTTCCTTCCCCGACTAGAGCTGCTGTTCGACATTGCACTCTATACGAATAAAATAGATTGTCGACAGTATAAAGGGCCTTTCTTGAGACTCTCGTCTTTTACATTAAAAAAAAAAAACGTACCTATCCGGGCAATAAATCTTCATAGATTCAGCATTTAACCGTAGGTAATTATGCAGCGCGACGCAAGCTAAAACAATTTGTTCAACATTTTCGGGAAACATATTTATTGTCGTTAACAAAATTCGCCACCGTGATACTAGGATACCGAAAGAATTCTCTATAACTCGTCTAGATCTAGAAAGCCTTTTGTTGAAGACCTCTTTATCTCGTGGAAGATTTTGTCCAGGATAAGGGCGCATAAAATTTTTGGTTAAGGGGAAGCTGCATCTCCTACGAAGTAATGAGGCAATTTTGTAGTTGTTCCCGGTAAGTTTTTGTTTTCTGGGATATCCAAATTATTGCTGAGAAGCCGTTTTCCAAAACTGCTTTTTTGGAAAATGCCTGCAGATAGATTTGTATTACTGTAATTTGCTAATAGCTGGAAAAACATACCTCCATCACTTTGACTGCCATATGCGCCCAAATTAATAAATGTAAAAGTATACCGTGAATCTGATATTGCCATTAACACTATACTAAAAAATTTTTTGTAATTAAAAAATTGACTCCCAAATTTCGGTGGACATTGTATGGCGATATGCTTTCCGTCGACAGCTCCAATGCAATTTGGCATATTCCACATATTAAAAAAATCTCTAGAAATTTTTTCCAGCTCGTCTTTGTTTGGCTCAGAAACGTAAACTGGTGACAAACATTTCCAAATAAATGAGCAAGTTTCTATTATGATTTGTCGTACTGTTTCTTTCCCTAATTTATAGCTCCACGCTAAACTTGTGATAAATATCTTAAATTACAAATAAATTTAATATGATTATTAAAAGGAGCAATATTAAGAAAGACTTACAGTAATGTTACCGATAGCCGACATTCTGGACTTATAGGTTCTCTTAGAGAATGTTTTTGTATAAAAGGTTCTAAAATGGTCAATAAACCATCAAACGTTGGAACAGGCATTCTTGTGTGAATGAAAAATTGTGGGAGATCAAATAACTTAATTTTTGTGAAAGTTGCCACAAAATATCCGTCTGTTCCCCTACTTCTATTAATGTATCTTACAAAACATGAGCGTTTTCTTTTATATTTTTTTTCGTCTTCTTTTAAATCTTTTAATTATTTCAAAATTTTCACTATTTCAACCATTTGGCTAATTTCTTTTAAAACGCTCATTTTTTTAAAATGTAACTAGCATAACATCACATTATGTCATTGTGGTCGAGTTCATGTTTTCACAGTTTGCTATGTCAACATTCGTCAAAAAAAATACGTTATTCTATGCTATGTCTATGTCAATCTAGTTCCCACTTAAGCCGTGTTTTTTTAATGAACTATATAGATCTTTCATCGAGTTCGTTAAAAAAGCGACAAGGGAAATTTCATGAAGCGCCTACTTCGATGCTTAAAATTTTCAAAATTAAACGAAAGTCAAGTGTTATTTTTTGCACTGTTACACGAAAGCCTCGCTAGAAAATAATAAATATGTTTCTAAAAAATCAATTATTTGTTATAAATTTGCTCTCAACACTTTCCTGTTGGTTTGCAAAATGCCAACCCCCGAAAGTATGCAATATGCAAATTAAGAAATTTCCCAAAACCTCGTGTTAGGATTTTTTTCGTTACGGAATTTCTCGATTCGGTCACCGCGCTCAAAGCCTGCCATAAAAGCTATGCAGCCCTTTAGCTCCTGCGGTTTGGGTAAACCCCATTTCACCCCCTTAGGGGATGAATTTCGAAAAATCGCTTTATAGTGGATGTCCATGCCATTATAGGGATGCACTGTCAAAATTTCAGCCCTATAGCTCCTGCGGTTTGGGTAAACCCCATTTCACCCAGCTAGGGGATGAATTTCGAAAAATCGCTTTTTAGTGGATGTCCACGCCATTATTGGGATGCACTGTCAAAATTTCAGCCCTATAGCTTTAGCGGTTTGGGTAAACCCCATTCAATGACGCACCGTGTTAGGTTTTTTTCGTTACGGAATTTCTCGATTCGGTCACCGTGCTCAAAGCCTGCGATAAAAGCTATGCAATAGCTTAAAAACTTAAAAATATGCTTTTGTTTAAAACTGAACTATAAAGTAAAAAAATATGTTGAATGAAAACTATTTTGCTCAAGCCAGTATATATAATATATGGGGCGCTAGCACAAAGTTGCAGTAATAATAAAATAAGAATATAGGTAAAGTCCCACGCTTTTTTTTAACATTTCGTAAGGTCGGTTATTTGGCCAATATGAGATCAGCACAGCAGCAGAGATTTCGGCAACTTTACAAACAATAGGAAGAACAGCTCATTCTATGCTTGAGATACCGATCGAAGAAAATCATATGGAAAATCCTGCTTGGAACAACTCTAAAAACCTGCGTGGCAAAAATCTAAAGTTTTACAAGACTGCATGATGTTTGTCTGGGAATGCGATGAGTATACTATGGCAAATAAACTATCTATTAACAGAACACCGCTAGATTTAAGATGTAAAAACCAATTATTTTGGGGAGTAACTGTTTTATTGGCATACATTCCGGGCAAATGTTGGTGGCTGTCCGGACAAATATGTGGGCCGATGATATTATGCATGTCTCAAATGATCACACATTTAGGGACATATTGGAAAACGTCATTTAAAGCAAAAGATTAGAACGCCATCGGTAAACTCAGAATTCAGTACAATTCAACATAGGATATACAATAGAAAATGTTCTGAGATTAATGAGAATGATGACAGTGAGCGACGGGATGTTGTTTGAAAGTTCGTAATAGACAAGAAAATTTTGATGAGCGACGTTTATGACGATTTCGAAAATATCAACTAAACTAAATCGACTCAACTCAGTAATGCCACAAACAATGTAATACTTACAAGTGAAACATCTAACATCGTTAACAGCCGAGCGAAATATAAACTCGACGCAATTACAGTGCGGGATTTTCGATCTGTGCGAGTAAAAGCTGTGGCATTGCCCACCTTCAAGTGCTCATCGAGTTTTTTATATATATTTTTTATACGCGAATTTGCAGTGGCGTTGCGCACATCATAGATTAGGGTTATATAGAAGGCGAGTATTCACCGTCTTCTCTTTGTTAGGGTAGAATAGGTCGAATGTTTAAAAAACAAAATTATAGGTATATAATTTAATATAAAAAAATTATATTAACTTATCTGTTCAATTGAGAAATTGCATAGATAAGTTAATAAGGTGTGTGTTTGTTCATTCCTCATTCCACCAAATCTATAAAGCCTAGGCCAAATAGATGGTTCAATGGTGAGTGCATGAACGCAATTAATACTAAGGAAGCCGCCTATAGAGCGTACAAACGTTCCCCAAGCGAGTCACTTCGGCGTGAGTATATGAAATCAAGGAACTCCTGCAACTCCATCATCAGGAAGGTCAAAGCGTCATTCGATGACAAGTTGAGAAACAAGATCCTCAACACACGCGTAGGCAGCAAAAACTTCTGGTCCTTGGTAACTTCCATCAAGAAGAATTTTACGTCTTCCACAACCCCTCCATTTATTTATGGAGGAAAGGTGACAGCAGAAAGCAAATCCAAGGCCGACTTATTGGCATCTCTGTTCGCCTCTAATTCTACCTTACCTGAAACTGATACCCTTCCCCCGGTTCTCGAACGCAACGCCCATTCAATGGACGGAATTTTCTTCAGGACTCGCGAGGTGTACAAGTGTCTCAAAGTGCTCGACGTCAATAAATCCACTGGCCCCGACAATATCCCCCCTATGGTACTCAATAAATGTGCCTCACCCCTGACTAAACCTCTGCGCAAACTTTTCGCCCTGTCCTACTTCTCCGGAGTTTATCCAAACTCTTGGAAACTAGCTCATGTTCAGCCCATTCCCAAAAAAGGTGAAGCCAGCGACCCTTTAAAATACCGCCCAATAGCAATTACTCCTGTTCTCTCCAAAATCATGGAGACAATAATCAACAAAAGGCTGATGAAATATCTGGAATCCAACCAAATTCTACACGACAGGCAGTACGGCTTTAGACCGAAAAGATCTACTGGCGACCTTCTTGTGTGTCTGACTGAGGCCCTCAACCAAAACATCCATCGCTTCGGTGAGTCTGGTCTTGTTGCTCTAGATATTTCCAAGGCTTTCGACAGAGTATGGCATCTCGCTCTGTTGTCTAAACTCCAAGCTATTGGTATCGACTCAGTTCTAAAGAACTGGATTGAGAGCTTTCTTTCTGGCCGTTCAATCAAGGTAGTATTGGATGGCGTCGAATCCAAACCTCATTCCATCTCGGCCGGCGTTCCCCAAGGCTCTATTCTCTCACCTACCCTCTTTCTCATATTTATTAATGATCTGCTCTCAATCCCCTCCAACCCACTTCACAGTTTCGCCGATGACGGTACTCTGCGTTACTCCCACACCTTTGATAATACAGGACAAGCGCGTGCCAGACCTTGTCCCGTCGACCGTGAACTCATGTCCAATTCTATTAACGAGGACATTGAACTCATTCTTGCTTGGGGCCGCAAGAATCGTGTTGAATTCAACGCATCCAAAACAAAGTACTGTCTTATCTCTACAAAAACCTGCACCACCCGTCCCTCAATCTCAGTGGACAAAAAGAATGTAATGGCTGACCCATCTCTTAACATCCTAGGCGTAACCTTATCATCAGATCTGCGATGGAACAATCACATATTCCAAATCGCCAAACAAGCTTTCCAATCCTGGGATTCCTCAAGAGATGCAAGTTCCTCCTCCAGTCATCTGCTCTGGCTACAATTTACAAGTCCTACATTCGGCCCCGCCTTGAATACAACTCGTATATTTGGGCGGGAGCCCCAAAAACCACCTTGGCTTGGCTCGACAAGGTGCAAAATCGCGCCATCAAACTCATTGGCGATAGCACCCTTTTCTCCTCCATCGACTCTTTAAGCCACCGTAGGAATGTTGCAGCACTTAGCAAATTTTACCGCTATTACCATAGTGAGTGTTCCACCGAAATTAGAAACCTCCTGCCTACACGGCAATTTTTTTCCCGCAACACAAGACTAGCCAACTCGGCTCACCCCTTCACCCTTCAGCCCTCCCCTTCGCGCACATTACGTTTTAGTAGTTCGTTTATAAATAGAACAACTCGGTTGTGGAATTCTCTTCCGCAGTCGGTGCTTCCGAGCTCATATAACATCTCAGAGTTCAAACGCAAGGTTCATAGACATCTACTCACGCACCCTCCAGACCCCTAACCTATCCCTCCTCCTCTATCCTTCAAAGCAAGCTTACTACTAGAGACTGGCCATGACTCGAACGACATGACAAACTAGTAGTGCAAAGGGTAATTCCTAAGCTTGACTTTACCACATAAAAAACCGGTGCGCCGGGCCACGGCGCTTCGCTCTGTGGCGATTATCACGTGACAACTACCATGTTGCTCGTTATCTGTTATGCATTACATGCAATATATAATAAACACAATATACATATAATTTTGCAGTTTTTTTATTAAAACGTTTTTATTAGCTCGCTTTCCTGTCTGTCTGTTTGTCCGGTACAAATCTTGCAATCGATTTTTTGACTACTTCCGGTTACCCGATCACCCTGAAATTTTGCACACAGCTTCAGCTTCGATGACAATGCAATATGGTATACTTATTATACCGTTAGATCCATGGCGGAGGACTATAGAGGACGGATTACTGTTTTCTTCACGGAACAAATTTTGCATTCGATTTTTCAAATACTTCCGGATATCCTATCATGGTGAAATTTTGCACACAGCTTAAGCTGTGATGACAATGCAATATGGTACATACCTTTAGTCCATGGAGGCCGTCTCAGGAGGGCGGATTGAAATATTCTTCACAAACCCTGCAACATGGATATCAAATGAAATGGTACGTTAAGTAGAACACCATAAGCAATATAGTATACCCAATTTATCGTTTGGTCCATGGCGGTCATCTCCAGAGGGCGGATTACAATTTTCTTCACAACCCGCTCTATATGGGTATCAAATGAAAGGGCATCATAAGACGAATGCAATAAGCCATGCCCTTAGATCCATGGCAGACTCCTCAGGAGGGTGGGTTACCATTTTTTTCAGAACCTTTTCGACATGGGTATCAAATGAAAGGGTCTCGACATGGGTATCAAATGAAAGGGAATCATGTGCCGAATGCAATAAGCTATGTCTTTAGATCCATGGCGACCTCCTCAGGAGGGCCGGTTACCATTCTCTTCAGAACCCTTTCGACATGGGTATCAAATGAAAGGGTATGATAAGTAAAACAACATAAGCAATACAATATACTCAGAACCTCATTGGGTCCATGGCGGCCTACTCAGGAGGGTGGGTTACCATTCTCTTCAGAACCCTTTCGACATGAGTGTCAAATGAAAGGGTATGATAAGTAGAATACCATAAGCAATATATTATCCTCAATATTTCGTTTGGTCCATGGCGGCCATCTCAAGAGAACGGATTAACATTTTCTTCACACCCCCTCGACATGGGTATCAAACGAAAGGGCATCAAAAGTAATGCAATAAGCTATGTCCTTAGATCCATGGCGACCTCCTCAGGAGGGCCGGTTACCATTCTCTTCAGAACCTTTTCGACATGGGTATCAAATGAAAGGGTATGATAAGTACAACAACATAAGCAATACAATATACTCAGAACCTCATTGGGTCCATGGCGGCCTACTCAGGAGGGTGGGTTACCATTCTCTTCAGAGCCCTTTCGACATGAGTGTCAAATGAAAGGGTATGATAAGTAGAATACCATAAGCAATATATTATCCTCAATATTTCGTTTGGTCCATGGCGGCCATCTCAAGAGAACGGATTAACATTTTCTTCACACCCCCTCGACATGGGTATCAAACGAAAGGGCATCAAAAGTAATGCAATAAGCTATGTCCTTAGATCCATGGCGACCTCCTCAGGAGGGCCGGTTACCATTCTCTTCAGAACCCTTTCGACATGGGTATCAAATGAAAGGGTATGATAAGTAAAACACCATAAGCAATACAATATACTCAGAACCTCATTAGGTCCATGGCGGCCTACTCAGGAGGGTGAGTTACCATTCTCTTCAGAACCCTTTCGACATGGGTATCAAATGAAAGGGTATGATAAGTAAAACACCATAAGCAATACAATATACTCAGAACCTCATTAGGTCCATGGCGGCCTACTCAGGAGGGCCGGTTACCATTCTCTTCAGAACCCTTTCGACATGGGTATCAAATGAAAGGGTATGATAAGTAAAACACCATAAGCAATACAATATACTCAGAACCTCATTAGGTCCATGGCGGCCTACTCAGGATGGTGAGTTACCATTCTCTTCAGAACCCTTTCGACATGGGTGTCAAATGAAAGGGTATGATTAGTAGAATACCATAAGCAATATATTATCCTCAATATTTCGTTTGGTCCATGGCGGCCATCTCAAGAGAACGGATTAACATTTTCTTCACACCCCCTCGACATGGGTATCAAACGAAAGGGCATCAAGCAATACAATATACTCAGAACCTCATTAGGTCCATGGCGGCCTACTCAGGAGGGTGGGTTACCATTCTCTTCAGAACCCTTTCGACATGGGTGTCAAATGAAAGGGTATGATAAGTAGAATACCATAAGCAATATATTATCCTCAATATTTCGTTTGGTCCATGGCGCCCATCTCAAGAGGACGGATTAACATTTCCTTCACAACCCCCTCGACATGGGTATCAAACGAAAGGGCATCAAAAGTAATGCAATAAGCTATGTCCTTAGATCCATGGTGACCTCCTCAGGAGGGCCGGTTACCATTCTCTTCAGAACCCTTTCGACATGGGTATCAAATGAAAGGGTATGATAAGTAAAACACCATAAGCAATACAATATACTCAGAACCTCATTAGGTCCATGGCGGCCTACTCAGGAGGGTGAGTTACCATTCTCTTCAGAACCCTTTCGACATGGGTATCAAATGAAAGGGTATGATAAGTAAAACACCATAAGCAATACAATATACTCAGAACCTCATTAGGTCCATGGCGGCCTACTCAGGAGGGCCGGTTACCATTCTCTTCAGAACCCTTTCGACATGGGTATCAAATGAAAGGGTATGATAAGTAAAACACCATAAGCAATACAATATACTCAGAACCTCATTAGGTCCATGGCGGCCTACTCAGGAGGGTGGGTTACCATTCTCTTCAGAACCCTTTCGACATGGGTGTCAAATGAAAGGGTATGATAAGTAGAATACCATAAGCAATATATTATCCTCAATATTTCGTTTGGTCCATGGCGGCCATCTCAAGAGAACGGATTAACATTTTCTTCACACCCCCTCGACATGGGTGTCAAACGAAAGGGCATCATAAGTAATGCAATAAGCTATGTCTTCAGATCCATGACGACCTCCTCAGGAGGGCCGGTTACCATTCTCTTCAGAACCCTTTCGACATGGGTATCAAATGAAAGGGTATGATAAGTAAAACAACATAAGCAATACAATATACTCAGAACCTCATTAGGTCCATGGCGGCCTACTCAGGAGAGTGGGTTACCATTCTCTTCAGAACCCTTTCGACATGGGTATCAAATGAAAGGGTATGATAAGTAAAACACCATAAGCAATACAATATACTCAGAACCTCATTAGGTCCATGGCGGCCTACTCAGGAGGGTGGGTTACCATTCTCTTCAGAACCCTTTCGACATGGGTGTCAAATGAAAGGGTATGATAAGTAGAATACCATAAGCAATATATTATCCTCAATATTTCGTTTGGTCCATGGTGCCCATCTCAAGAGGACGGATTAACATTTCCTTCACAACCCCCTCGACATGGGTATCAAACGAAAGGGCATCAAAAGTAATGCAATAAGCTATGTCCTTAGATCCATGGCGACCTCCTCAGGAGGGCCGGTTACCATTCTCTTCAGAACCCTTTCGACATGGGTATCAAATGAAAGGGTATGGTAAGTAAAACAACATAAGCAATACAATATACTCAGAACATCATTAGGTCCATGGCGACCTCCTCAGGAGGATGGGTTACCATTCTCTTCAGAGCACGGCTTACTATTTTCATCACAACACCCGCGACGTAGGTACTACAGAAAAGGGTGTGATAAGTAGAATACAATAAGCTATATGACGTCATTGTAAATTTAACTTGGCGGCTGACATAAACTGGTGGATTGCCTAACTTTACAACAACCTTCACATGTATCAGTTACATAATTTAAATTAATACGGTAAATTATTCAAAGTAAAATGAAAGATAAAAGTTTCAGATAATCACGACTCAAATTTAATTTATAAATGTTTTTATATGAAGAAAGCAGTTAAATACAATCAAAAGTCAGCTAAGCGCTTTTCAGTAAAAGAGTAGTTGCGAGCACTCACGAGTGAAAATTGTAAAAATGATCAAAAAAGAGATGCAGCTAATATTGAAATAAAAATCATATAAAATTAATTTAGCTTACTCCTTCATTTTAATTTTCAGGAATATCAAAATTAAAAAGATTGGTATATTATTAGTAGATTTAGGTAACAATTTTCCACATGTATCCGTCATAATATCATGACAATGTTAAAAAGTGATTGCAAAATGTCGCACACAAGACTAAAAAGCAGATAATTATTATTAGATAAAAAAAACTTTTTAATATAACACGTTTTTATAACGAACTAAAAAGTATAAAATAATGGCACTATCCCCATACAGATTTAGAACCTCAAACATATTTCTAACACCATACAGATAGTCCTGAAAATTGGTGATTGTGAATTTGTAATAGCTATGAAAATATATGTAAAATTTTAAACGAAAAAACGTGGGGCGCATGCTATAGACAATAGTAAGGAGTGTAGAGTAGCTGGGTTGAGAAATCATTCGCATCAATAATATATACGCCCCACGGTTTTTCGTTTAAAATTTTACATATATTTTCATAGCTATTACAAATTCACAATCACAAATTTTCAGGACTATCTGTATGGTGTTAGAAATATGATTGAGGTTCTAAATCTGTATGGGGATAGTGCCATTATTTTATACTTTTTAGTTCGTTATAAAAACGTGTTATATTAAAAAGTTTTTTTTATCTAATAATTTTTTTTATTCGTTCTCAAATGTAACAATAGCCGTGTTTTTTTAATGAAATATATAGTTCTTCCCCATACAAATCTGAAAACCCAGGTTTTATCGGAGTTCTTATCGAGGTTTTGGGAAATTTCTTAATTTTCATATTTCATACTTTCGGGGTTTGGCATGTTGTTTCGGGGGTTGGCATGTTGCATACTTTCGGTGGTCGGAGAGACGTAATTTAAAAATAAAAACAACAGGAAAGTGATGAGAGCAAATTTATAACAAATAATTGATTTTTTAGAAACATATTTATTATTTTCTAGCGAGGATTTCGTGTAACAGTGTAAAAAATAACTCTTAACTTCCGTTTAATTTTGAAATTTTTAAGCATCGAAGTATGCGCTTTTATGAAATTTCCCTTGTCGTTTTTTTAATGAACTCGATATAAGAACTATATAGTTCATTAAAAAAAACGGCTAATGACAGCCACTACTACATACATCGTCAGTCACGCCACTCGTTGCCACTACTACATGCAGCGTAAGCCACGCCCACACACACGGTTATGCGACACTTTGTCGCTTGGGCATCCCGGCTAACCGTTTTATTAGACGTTGTCACTTCAAAAAAAAAAAAAAGGAGGATTTATTATTTTTCCTTGAGTGCATTTGCCTCAGGTTAAATAATTATTTTCCGTGATAAAAAAAACTAACCAGGGAATTTGCCCAAAATAAAAAATATTTGGATATAAGTAAAATAAAAAAAAATAGAGATTTAGTATCTGTAGATATTTAAAATATTATAAGAAAAAAAAAAATAAGCAATAAAGTGATTTAGAATCAAATTTTTTATTAATAATTATTAGATAAAAAAAACTTTTTAATATAACACGTTTTTATAACGAACTAAAAAGTATAAAATAATGGCACTATCCCCATACAGATTTAGAACCTCAAACATATTTCTAACACCATACAGATAGTCCTGAAAATTTGTGATTGTGAATTTGTAATAGCTATGAAAATATATGTAAAATTTTAAACGAAAAACCGTGGGGCGTATATATTATTGATGCGAATGATTTCTCAACCCAGCTACTCTACACTCCTTACTATTGTCTATAGCATGCGCCCCACGTTTTTTCGTTTAAAATTTTACATATATTTTCATAGCTATTACAAATTCACAATCACAAATTTTCAGGACTATCTGTATGGTGTTAGAAATATGTTTGAGGTTCTAAATCTGTATGGGGATAGTGCCATTATTTTATACTTTTTAGTTCGTTATAAAAACGTGTTATATTAAAAAGTTTTTTATCTAATAAATATTATCTGCTTTTTAGTCTTGTGTGCGACATTTTGCAATCACTTTTTAACATGGTCATGATATTATGACGGATACATGTGGAAAATTGTTACCTAAATCTACTAATAATATACCAATCTTTTTAATTTTGATATTCCTGAAAATTGAAATGAAGGAGTAAGCTAAATTAATTTTATATGATTTTTATTTCAATAATAGCTGCATCTCTTTTTTGATCATTTTTACTATATTCCCTCGTGAGTGCTCGCAACTACTCTTTTACTGAAAAGCGCTTAGCTGACTTTTGATTGTATTTAACTGCTTTCTTCATATAAAAACATTTATAAATTAAATTTGAGTCGTGATTTTCTGAAACTTTTATCTTTCATTTTACTTTGAATAATTTACCGTATTAATTTAAATTATGTAACTGATACATGTGAAGGTTGTTGTAAAGTTAGGCAATCCACCAGTTTATGTCAGCCGCCAAGTTAAATTTACAATGACCTCATATAGCTTATTGTATTCTACTTATCACACCCTTTTCTGTAGTACCTACGTCGCGGGTGTTGTGATGAAAATGGTAAGCCGTGCTCTGAAGAGAATGGTAACCCACCCTCCTGAGGAGGTCACCATGGACCTAATGATGTTCTGAGTATATTGTATTGCTTATGTTGTTTTACTTATCATACCCTTTCATTTGATACCCATGTCGAAAGGGTTCTGAAGAGAATGGTAACCGGCCCTCCTGAGGAGGTCGCCATGGATCTAAGGACATAGCTTATTGCATTACTTTTGATGCCCTTTCGTTTGATACCCATGTCGAGGGGGTTGTGAAGGAAATGTTAATCCGTCCTCTTGAGATGGGCGCCATGGACCAAACGAAATATTGAGGATAATATATTGCTTATGGTATTCTACTTATCATACCCTTTCATTTGACACCCATGTCGAAAGGGTTCTGAAGAGAATGGTAACCCACCCTCCTGAGTAGGCCGCCATGGACCTAATGAGGTTCTGAGTATATTGTATTGCTTATGGCGTTTTACTTATCATACCCTTTCATTTGATACCCATGTCGAAAGGGTTCTGAAGAGTATGGTAACCCACTCTCCTGAGTAGGCCGCCATGGACCTAATGAGGTTCTGAGTATATTGCATTGCTTATGTTGTTTTACTTATCATACCCTTTCATTTGATACCCATGTCGAAAGGGTTCTGAAGAGAATGGTAACCGGCCCTCCCGAGGAGGTCGTCATGGATCTAAAGACATAGCTTATTGTATTACTTATGATGCCCTTTCGTTTGATACCCATGTCGAGGGGGTGTGAAGAAAATGTTAATCCGTTCTCTTGAGATGGCCGCCATTGACCAAACGAAATATTGAGGATAATATATTGCTTATGGTATTCTACTAATCATACCCTTTCATTTGACACCCATGTCGAAAGGGTTCTGAAGAGAATGGTAACTCACCTTCCTGAGTAGGCCGCCATGGACCTAATGAGGTTCTGAGTATATTGTATTGCTTAAGGTGTTTTACTTATCATACCCTTTCATTTGATACCCATGTCGAAAGGGTTCTGAAGAGAATGGTAACCGGCCCTCCTGAGTAGGCCGCCATGGACCTAATGAGGTTCTGAGTATATTGTATTGCTTATGGTGTTTTACTTATCATACCCTTTCATTTGATACCCATGTCGAAAGGGTTCTGAAGAGAATGGTAACCCACCCTCCTGAGTAGGCCGCCATGGACCTAATGAGGTTCTGAGTATATTGTATTGCTTATGTTGTTTTACTTATCATACCCTTTCATTGATACCCATGTCGAAAGGGTTCTGAAGAGAATGGTAACCGGCCCTCCTGAGGAGGTCGTCATGGATCTAAAGACATAGCTTATTGCATTACTTATGATGCTCTTTCGTTTGATACCCATGTCGAGGGGGTGTGAAGAAAATGTTAATCCGTTCTCTTGAGATGGCCGCCATGGACCAAACGAAATTTTGAGGATAATATATTGCTTATGGTATTCTACTAATCATACCCTTTCATTCGACACCCATGTCGAAAGGGTTCTGAAGAGAATGGTAACTCACCCTCCTGAGTAGGCCGCCATGGACCTAATGAGGTTTCTGAGTATATTGTGTTGCTTATGGTGTTTTACTTATCATACCCTTTCATTTGATACCCATGTCGAAAGGGTTCTGAAGAGAATGGTAACCGGCCCTCCTGAGGAGGTCGCCATGGATCTAAGGACATAGCTTATTGCATTACTTTTGATGCTCTTTCGTTTGATACCTATGTCGAGGGGGTGTGAAGAAAATGTTAATCCGTTCTCTTGAGATGGCCGCCATGGACCAAACGAAATATTGAGGATAATATATTGCTTATGGTATTCTACTTTTCATACCCTTTCATTTGACACTCATGTCGAAAGGGTTCTGAAGAGAATGGTAACCCACCCTCCTGAGTAGGCCGCCATGGACCCAATGAGGTTCTGAGTATATTGTATTGCTTATGTTGTTTTACTTATCATACCATTTCATTTGATACCCATGTCGAAAGGGTTCTGAAGAGAATGGTAACCGGCCCTCCTGAGGAGGTCGCCATGGATCTAAGGACATAGCTTATTGCATTACTTTTGATGCCCTTTCCTTTGATACCCATGTCGAGGGGGTGTGAAGAAAATGTTAATCCTTTCTCTTGAGATGGCCGCCATGGACCAAACGAAATATTGAGGATAATATATTGCTTATGGTATTCTACTTATCATACCCTTTTATTTGATACCCATGTCGAAAGGGTTCTGAAGAGAATGGTAACCGGCCGTCCTGAGGAGGTTGCCATGGATCTAAAGACATAGCTTATTGCATTCGACACATGATTCCCTTTCATTTGATACCCATGTCGAGACCCTTTCATTTGATACCCATGTCGAAAGGGTTCTGAAGAGAATGGTAACCGGCCCTCCTGAGGAGGTCGCCATGGATCTAAGGACATAGCTTATTGCATTACTTTTGATGCTCTTTCGTTTGATACCTATGTCGAGGGGGTGTGAAGAAAATGTTAATCCGTTCTCTTGAGATGGCCGCCATGAACCAAACGAAATATTGAGGATAATATATTGCTTATGGTATTCTACTTTTCATACCCTTTCATTTGACACTCATGTCGAAAGGGTTCTGAAGAGAATGGTAACCCACCCTCCTGAGAAGGCCGCCATGGACCCAATGAGGTTCTGAGTATATTGTATTGCTTATGTTGTTTTACTTATCATACCATTTCATTTGATACCCATGTCGAAAGGGTTCTGAAGAGAATGGTAACCGGCCCTCCTGAGGAGGTCGCCATGGATCTAAGGACATAGCCTTTTGCATTACTTTTGATGCCCTTTCGTTTGATACCCATGTCGAGGGGGTGTGAAGAAAATGTTAATCCTTTCTCTTGAGATGGCCGCCATGGACCAAACGAAATATTGAGGATAATATATTGCTTATGGTATTCTACTTATCATACCCTTTTATTTGATACCCATGTCGAAAGGGTTCTGAAGAGAATGGTAACCGGCCGTCCTGAGGAGGTTGCCATGGATCTAAAGACATAGCTTATTGCATTCGACACATGATTCCCTTTCATTTGATACCCATGTCGAGACCCTTTCATTTGATACCCATGTCGAAAGGGTTCTGAAAAAAAATGGTAACCCACCCTCCTGAGGAGTCTGCCATGGATCTAAGGGCATGGCTTATTGCATTCGTCTTATGATGCCCTTTCATTTGATATCCATTTAGAGGGGGTTGTGCAGAAAATGGTAATCCCCCCCTATAGATGACCGCCATGGACCAAACGATAAATTGAGTATACTATATTGCTTATGGTGTTCTACTTATCGTACCATTTCATTTGATATCCATGTTGAAGGGTTTGTGAAGAATATTTCAATCCGCCCTCCTGAGACGGCCTCCAGGGACTAAAGGTATGTACCATATTGCATTGTCATCACAGCTAAAGCTGTGTGCAAAATTTCACCATGATAGGATATCCGGAAGTATTTGAAAAATCGAATGCAAAATTTGTTCCGTGAAGAAAACAGTAATCCGTCCTCTATAGTCCTCCGCCATGGATCTAACGGTATAATGAGTATACCATATTGCTTTGTCATCGGAGCTGAAGCTGTGTGCAAAATTTCAGGGTGATCGGGTAACCGGAAGTAGTCAAAAAATCGATTGCAAGATTTGTACTGGACAAACAGACAGACAGGAAAGCGAGCTAATAAAAACGTTTTAAAAAAGAACCTGATCCACATTATTTTCAGCAAGAGTCAGGTGACACCGTTACACAATGAAATCTAAATTTTTAGTGGTGGAAATACCCTTTAAAATTGCTATTTTTGGGTGCATTAAGATTGTATCAGTTAGTAAATCTGTCACACAATGAAATCTAAATTTTTAGTGGTGGAAATACCCTTTAAAATTGCTATTTTTGGGTGCATTAAGATTGTATCAGTTAGTAAATCTGTCATTATACGAAGCTTTCGGAGTTTTTTGAATCTAGCTTAATGAAAACTAGTGGGATGTTGTGCCTAGAGACTAGCCACTAATTACGCTCTTTCATGGTATTCTTTCTGTTGAATAACACTTCAGATTGGATGACAATATATTAAGTGGAGATTGATCCGCACTCACTTCCAAGCCGCCGGATCTGGGAATCGAGGCCAATAATTCGAATGTGTCAAATTGAAATAAAAAAGCACATCACACATGTAAACACTATAGAAAACGAATCTAAACATTTTTCTTTGGATTGGAGGAAAATCTAATGTGGTGCACTTTGCACAACAGAATTAGGTGTATTATTTTACTTAAACATACATGTCTTATTGTTAAAAATTCGGCTTACCGCACCCTAGTTTGGCCATGGAGATTCATAAGTATCACACTGACCAACGCTATATATAATTAATCTTGAAAAGTTTTTGTTAAAGGCTTATGTAGGTTATAAGTTGTGAGACTGCGTAATCTAAAACTTAACAAAGTATTTAACAAACACTACAATATAATCATCATAGCTTAAAAAAAAGGAAATCAAATGTAAACAATAAAATTCTTTGATTCTTCACACACGTCATGGTATATTTCTTTATTCAATATAAACAATAGTTTTTGAGCAGCAAATAAAAACTATATGCCATAATTTCGTTATCATCGGTTTTTGTTCTGGAAGCAAATTTAGAGACGTATTCATGTCAAAAACTTGTTTCATATGAAACAAAATCCCCGAAGGAAATTAAAAAAATTATTATGACGAAAAAAAAGCACCGTGAGCCGAAGGATCGAACTCGCAGCCCCACGGACGAGGGACTTTCCCTAGCCCTTTATAGTCCATGGAAATGGTACTTTAACATTGCAAAAATGCAGGACAAGGTTTTATTTTTGGGATGTGTAGTGGGGGGTCAGGGTGAGCTTAAGTTTGAGTTTTCGGGATTCTAACCCCCCCCATTTGGCCGCCATCTTGGAAAACGTATGCAAATGGGTTTTCCACTATATCTCCGAAACGGCACATCTTACCGGAAATTTGCACGGACACTTTTTGTTTAGAATTAAATAATCTACAATGTATTAATTAGAAATTTTGTGGTAAAATGAATAATTAAAAAGTTATAAGCCTTAGAACACAAAAATTAGTCACAATATTTTCTTTAAAGGATCTTTTTTGTTGTTTAAATATACTTCTGCTTGAAATTTCCAGACCATTTTCTCAGTTTTTGGTCTTTTGACCAAGAGCTACATTTTGAGATATTTCCCAAGTCTGTATCTGCAGTACTTTCAGAGATGAAAGTAGGCTTCAGACGGACAGACGGACAGAGCCTCTGTATAAGCTTTTTTTGTTTTTTTTTTGAAAAAGCTAAAATCTAGTGATTTGGCAAATAGTAGGTTCGCAAAATTATTTTTGAACTTGTTAATACTTGAAGATATACGCTTGTTATCCATTACTCGGACGAATTAACATATAACAAACTAAAAAGCTTTTACATGTTTTTGTTTTCTGCCGTATTCCATTTTTGGTTTCTTACCGAGAAAAACGAGGGAATCGCCGCGGCCTAGATTTTTATCTTTCAACAAATTTAAATGTGAAGGGGTCGCAAGATTTTTACTTAATTTTTTATCTTCTCGAGGGATCGAGACACTAAAAATGTTAACAAAATGGTTTCGACAATTCGCTTTTAGTCCAGTCGTTTTTATGGCTGGTTCCACCACGCAAAGAAACGAGAATCACAAAAGTATTTTTTTTTAAGTGGCACCCAAAAAATTGTTAGAATGGGAGTAGCACTTCGGCGCGGCATCTCTAAATACATAGATTAACACAGATTTGTTTTAAAATATCGAAAAGAAGGAAATTCTAAGATGTTTTATTTATATCTCACACCATGGCATCATATACCAGCTCAAGGATGATATATTCAAAATTTTGTTACATTTTAACAATAAGTAAACCTGAAGCGATGAATTAGCTGTCAACAGATTTTAATTAATTTGAAAAAGCCTGTCATAGAACAATACTGCATAACCCGCAACGCTGTCCTTAAATCAACTTGCGCCTTTACCTAAGGCTCAGGGTATGACCGACAGGAATTTTGAGTACTTTACGTCATTAACTTACCCATCGCACTCTCTTTTAAACTCCCACGAAGTGCCTTAATGTAAACCGATTTAAAATTTCCTCGATGTCCTCAAGGTGTTTGTAAAGGGACAGAGGTACAGTTACTCTTAATCCCTAAAATTCGACCCTTGTTGCTCCTTAAATGTTAATTCTTCTGGTCGCAGCTAAGATTTCCTTTTTATCTTCAATATCGTGGTAAGAATACAAATTGGCGAGAAACTTTTTTGTGAAGGAGGCCAGAACATGAACAAGGAGCTTTAATCCCTTGTTGAATATCCTTACTCCCTTTTTCATAGTCCAATCGTGTCTGCCGTCTGTATAACTTTGAATAACTACCTCTGTTTGCTTTAAAATTTTGCTGAATTTGTGTTAAATAGGTGAAAACGCTAATAAAATGAGAGAGATGGCTGAGTAAAATTATTTAGTCAAAGGAATTTGGTTTCCTTTCGAATTTAACAAAAGTAATTTGAAGAAAATTTCATTCATCCTTAAATATCGTTGCGGTGTAGGTTGTTCATTTTTGGATGGTGGAAAGAGCTTTGTGTAGAGGGATGAACAGCATTTTGAAAGGAGTTAGAAATTGATTCAATAACGGAACAGGTTCAAAGGTTTCAGTATTGGTACGGGTAATGGCTGGGGGTATCTCCAGCATTTATCAAGGATTTTGGGAAAATTTACTTTGGTGGAAAAACATCATTCCTCAAAATTGAGCTTAAATATTTCTATTTGATTATTGAAATTTGACATTCAAGATGTAAAAGGTTGCCATTACGACGTAATCTTTCTGGTAAAACGTTTTCCATATTGTGTTGATAATTTAGCTTCAAACGACGGATTTGTTTTATTTCAAAATCTAAGGAGTAACTTGTACATTTTAAGTTATGTGAAAAATCGTCGTATATGCAAATAGCGGTAAATATCGCATTTTAAAAATTATAATCAGGCTAACCTTGTAGAATTAAATACGCTCCTCGCCAAAAATTTATCGACTATCGTTACGATGCTGTCAATATCCTATTTGTTTTACCGAGGGTTAATTATGACCTTACCTTAGAAAACCCTTGCATTAGAGATGAACGCTTAATTTTGTCACAGAGCGTATTACGACCATTATCAATAGCTCCACAGCCTGTTATTGGCTTTAGCCCCCTGAAACATCCTTCTCCAGAATTGGTCCCTTTGCTTGAAGTCTCCAGTCCACAATGAAATCAGACAATTTTGTAAAAAATGAAGGTGACGGTTCCATGATGGCGGTCGATTTATATATTTGGTTTCCTGACCGCCGACATGGGTATGAAATGAAAGGCCATGACAGGTAGAATACAATTAGCGGTGAAGAGTCATTCTACATTCAAAATGGTGGCCAACACAAAGAACCAAAAAAACGTTATCAAAAATCCTGCAACTTGATTTTGACCCACTTTAATATAATCGATCAACTTCAAATTATCCAGATATGTATATTTCGCGTGAAAATGCAATCTGACTTATTGTTATTTAAGACAACCGTTTTTCAGGAGTAAACTCCAGTGACGCGTGGGAGCTGCTGTCACACACTTTTTGGTTTGTTTGATTGAGTCTTATCTTCAAATATACTTTCATTAATTTCCTAGTATAAGAAGTTATTGTAATCGGTCCGAAAATCGAAATCGAAAATTTCAATGTATTTTCATCTTTCAAGGTCCCAGGAGAATTTTAAGCAAAAAATTGGGAGGAAGTATGTGTGTGTGTGTGTATGTGCGTACGGATGTGGTCATTTTTTCCTGCACGATATCGCGCGAACCAAAACTGATATCGACTTCGTTGAGGTGTCGTTCGAAGCGTATTAACCGAAATATGATCTGAAAAGATTTTCATGAAATTCGGTCCAGCGGTTTTTTGTTTAAGCGACGTAAGTGATTTTTGTACCTGCACGATATAGCACGAACCAACCATGATACCAACTTCTTTGAGGTGCCGAAGATTTTCATAAAATTCGATCGAGCGGTATCTATGTTTAAAGGGCGTAAGTGATTTTTGTACATGCTCTATAGAACGCAAACCAAAAATGATATTGACTTCATTGAGGTGTCGTTCGAAGCGTATTAACCGTAATATGATTTGAAAAGATTTTCATGAAATTCGGTCTAGCCGATTTTTTGTTTAAGCGACGTAAGTGATTTTTGTAAATGCACGATTTAGCACGAACCAACCATGATACCGACTTCTTTGAGGTGCCGATCGTATCGTATTACCGAAAGCGTATTACAGTTTGAAAAGATTTTCATAAAATTCGATCGAGCGGTATCTATGTTTAAAGGGCGTAAGTGATTTTTGTACATGCTCTATAGAACGCAAACCAAAAATGATATTGACTTCATTGAGGTGTCGTTCGAAGCGTATTAACCGAAATATGATCTGAAAAGATTTTCATGAAATTCGGTCTAGCCGTTTTTTTGTTTAAGCGACGTAAGTGATTTTTGTAAATGCACGATTTAGCACGAACCAACCATGATACCGACTTCTTTGAGGTGCCGATCGTAGCGTATTACCGAAAGTACACTTTGAAAAGATTTTCATAAAATTCGATCAAGCGGTATCTATGTTTAAAGGGCTTAAGTGATTTTTGTACATGCTCGATAGAACGCAAACCAAAAATGATATTGACTTCATTGAGGTGCCGATCGAAGCGTCGGAATGACACCCGTTAGTAGGTATTGGGTCGGTTTAGGGTGGGAACCAAAACCGGTTTTGGGATTTAGGTCAAGGTGATTAATCACGTGTAATTATGTCAATTGGTTGACAGGTCATTAACCTGTAATTATGGTAAGTAGGTGACCTTGGAATGTGTACCAGACGTATTAATTGTTTGTGTAGATCAAGGTCATCGTTGATATTGTTGTGTGTGTGAGGCACGCCCACTTGTGCGCCGCGAAGATGAAAGTTGGATGCGGAGGTGTGGAGGGGAGTGCAGCGGAAATATTAGCGATGGCGATGGCGGCGACGGGGGCAGGAGCGGCGGCGGGGGCGGAGGCGGGGGCGGGGGCTGGGGGCGAATGTTGAGAACTCGATGGCTCGACGGGTGCATCATGTCTATGGGAGGTGTAGAAGTAGTTAGTGGGCCCCCTGTAGCGTGGGAACTTTTTCTAGGTCACGGAGCTAGGTCAATCACCTGTCAGTGAAGGTGGGCTTCCAAACAAAACCTGAAAAACGACTAGGGAATGATCATAATAAAAAACAATATGCTACTTGTTGAACATTTTTATTTTATTTTCTAAAACCGGATTTATTATTACACTCAGTTGTGAAATTCTGTTTTTAAATCTAAATGTATCCACTGCATACTGCTCCCAAGGTCCTTTCCTACTTTGTCTGTATGCGAAACTCCATACTACCATATATTTAACTTGTGGGTCCTCATTGAAACTTATTTTCTCCCTCATATCTGCTCATGGAAATAATAATGAATTGCTAGAACAAATAAAATACCAGCTAAAAATTTCAAAGTGTTGAAAGTCCAAAGTATGGTTTTTGATTTAGGTTGTTCTGTAAGTGGTGCTAGATGATCTTTGAATCGTCCGCATTCGTCTATCCTATTATCATAGATACAGTGTGGTGAACGATGTCTATGATCGAAATCTACATCTGATGCGCAACTCATAGCATGTATCTGCAGAGAACAAAAGTAACATTGAACACGGTCTTTGATGTTTGTGTAAAAAAATCCACTTTTCGCTAGCTGGTCTGCTGTATCTAAGTCTATTGCTAGATTATCGAATGTTTTCAAACGATCGTATTCTTGTTTCAAGTTTAACATTTTGAATGAGTGTATCAGGTTTTATATCACGTCTTTTATATTAATCCAAGTATTGTGTTTTGAAGGAAAACCAAGCCACTTCACTAGAACTTGATTACCGCGTCTTTTTATAACCTTTTCTACTAAATAAACATCAGGTTCATAAAATCTACCTTGAATTATATTTCCTTGGTAATCTTCGAGAATATATGTTATCGGGTAAACAGGTTTAACTTCTTTTATTTTAAATATCTCTGTGGACCAATTAGGTGCATAGCCTTTTTCGAATACATGTTTATGTCTACTTATACGGACAAAATTACCTGCTTTGTATTTAGACTTTGATTTTATTTTAGGGTAATTATACACAAATAATAAACGTTTTTCGTTATGCAGCCCATTATGCAGCCCAACATCGTACAATCGTACGATGTTTCGTTGTATTGTAGTCGTCTGCCAACTTGGTCAACATGCTAATCCAGTGATAATTGCCATTCATGCTGAATTCTTTCCACATCATATTTTTCAGCGTTCTGTTAAATCTTTCTACAATCGAGGCTTTCAAAGTACTGTAGCTGGAATAATGGTTTATTTCGTAATCTTTCATCAGTTGACGAAACGGTTTATTAAAAAACTCTTTTCCATCATCGGTTTGTAAATTTCTTGGAATGCGTCCTGCATTAAAAATCGACTGCAATGCTTTTACAACTTCTGATGCCTTTTTAGATTTTAAAGGCAGTGTCCATGCATACTTTGAAAAGGTATCAATTACAGTGAGAAGAAAACGAAACCATTGATTTTCTGATGAGTAAGAACCCATTTCGACCAAGTCTGCCTGCCACAAATCATCTATACCTTTGGTAGTGACATGTCGACGTTTAAAACTTTTTGCACTGGTTTATGCAGTTCATTGATTATTATCTGCCTTCTGCTCATTGCACGGAATGTATAAATACCTGCGGTTGAATGATCAGTTTATATACAAAACAAGAATGATCAGGTTTAATCATCCGTTTACAATGATGGTTGCGGGGCCTTCGGGATGCGGGAAAATAACATTTATAAAAAATCTTCTTAATACTAATAAGGTATTTATACAACCGCAAATTAGAAAAATTATATGGTGTAATGCAGAACACGGTGCACTGCCAACAGATATTAAACTACAAAATATTGAATATTTAAATGCTATACCGGAGGAGTTTGTAAATCACGTAAACGAACCAACGTTGATTGTTATAGATGACATGATGTTAAATGCATATAGTAAAGAAGTTTGTGAACTATTCACTAAGGGGTCTCATCATCGTAATTTCTCAGTAATTCTTGTGACACAAAACGTATTCCATCAAAGAAAATTCAGTCGTGATATATCGCTCAATTGTAAATATCTTGTTGTATTTAAAAACCCCGGGATAAAAGTCAATTTACACATCTGGCCCGCCCATAAAATAGTTTAGAACTTGTGAGAATATATAAAGAGATAACTCAAATGCCTTACGGGTATTTGCTAATTGATTTAACTCAGGACATTAACGACGTCTTAAGATTTCGTACTGATATATTTAATAAACACTTTGTAACCTGGCTAAACCAAATCTGAGAAAGTCCATCATACAAAATGCTGACCCTGAGGTTATAAAAACTCTTTGTGAAATTACACTCAACACCTTAAAAGGTAACCACATGCCGCATGGAAATATCTACAACTCACTGTGTAGGTATAAACTAGTGGGATGTTGTGCCTAGAGACTAGCCACTAATTACGCTTTTTCATGGTATTCTTTCTGTTGAATAACACTTCAGATTGGATGACAATATATTAAGTGGAAATTGATCCGCACTCACTTCCAACCCGCCGGATCTGGGAATCGAGGCCAATAATTCGAATGTGTCAAATTGAAAAAAAAAAAACAAAAAAAAAAAAAAAGCACATCACACATGTAAACACTATAGAATGTAACGAACCACGTTTCGTTACTAATAATTTCACTCCACGAACATAAGGAAAAATATTCACTCAGCAGGCGGGGAAATTCTCTTAAGTAAGCTTTAGGAAAGTAAAATATTCACCCAGCGGGCTAGGCGATTATCCTTTGACAGTTTCACGACTATAAAATAAACGGCTTCACCAGGCTAAAATTCAGTCTTTAACCAGGCTCGTTCCGGAGAGGTCACCCTCTCTGGTCCTAGACCGTGTCGTGGTGTACGATCCGGCACGGTCATACTTTGCCCCTCAGGAATGTTGCCGAGGCCTTGTCGTGGTGTACGATCCGACTATGTGCCGAAGTAGCGATTCCTATACTGACATTTCCAGAGGAATGTTGCCGAGGCCTTGTCGTGGTGTACGATCCGACTATGTGCCGAAGTAGCTATTCCTATACCGTCCTTTCCAGAGGAATGTTGCAGAGGCCTTGTCGTGGTGTACGATCCGACTATGTGCCGAAGTAGCTATTCCTATACCGTCATTTCCAGAGGAATGTTGCCGAGGCCTTGTCGTGGTGTACGATCCGACTATGTGCCGAAGTAGCTATTCCTATACCGACATTTCCAGAGGAATGTTGCCGAGGCCTTGTCGTGGTGTACGATCCGACTATGTGCCGAAGTAGCAATTCCTATACCGTCATTTCCAGAGGAATGTTGCCGAGGCCTTGTCGTGGTGTACGATCCGACTATGTGCCAAAGGAGCTATTCCTATACCGTGTTGTGGTGTACGATCCGGCACGGTTAGACTGCCGACATAACACTTACCGACCGCATACCGACCGACTACCGAATACCGGAGGAATGTTTCCTGGACCAATGTCGTGGTGTATGATCCGACATTGTTCCCGGCAGCATTGCCTATACCAGTGTCGCGGTATGACCAAACACAAGACCGACCACATACCGACACACACACACTCACACACACACGCACATCCTGCTAGACCATCGACCCCGCTTACGCACATGTAAAACTATCGTAGTGAGTAGATAGCTGCTTAGCAATATACTAGTACTACCCGTAGTTAGCTATGTAGATATACTTACCCACCATATGTAAACATGTATCTAGAGATTGTAAGCATTTACTTAGATTTAAGAGACCTAAATTGTTAGTACATAAGGAATATTTTGAATAAATAAAGAAATTTTATTTTGTAAGAAGGTGTTTGTTCTCACACGACCCTGGACAACTCGAGAGCCCCCGGCAACCCTCCCTTAAAAAAGGAGGTTAGAGAACACTTCCGACGAAACACCATTACAAGAAAACGAATCTAAACATTTTTCTTTGGATTGGAGGAAAATCTAATGTGATGCACTTTGCACAACAGAATTAGTTGTATTATTTTACTTAAACATACATGTCTTATTTAAAAATTCGGCTTACCGCACCCTAGTTTGGCCATGGAGATTCATAAGTATCACACTAACCAACGCTATATATAATTAATCTTGAAAAGTTTTTGTTAAAGGCTTATGTAGGTTATAAGTTGTGAGACTGCGTAATCTAAAACTTAACAAAGTATTTAACAAACACTACAATATAATCATCATAGCTTAAAAAAAGGAAATCAAATGTAAACAATAAAATTCTTTGATTCTTCACCCACGTCATGGTATATTTCTTTATTCAATATAAACAATAGTTTTTGAGCAGCAAATAAAAACTATATGCCATAATTTCGTTATCATCGGTTTTTGTTCTGGAAGCAAATTTAGAGACGTATTCATGTCAAAAACTTGTTTCATATAACACAAAATCCCCGAAGGAAATTAAAAAAAATTATTATGACGAAAAAAAAAGCACCGCGAGTCGAGGGATCGAACTCGCAGCCCCACAGACGAGGGACTTTCCCTAGCCTTTTATAGTCCATGGAAATGGTACTTTAACATTGCAAAAATGCAGGACAAGGTTTTATTTTTGGGATGTGTAGGGGGGGGTCAGGGTGAGCTTAAGTTTGAGTTTTCGGGATTCTAACCCCCCCCCCCATTTGGCCGCCATCTTGGAAAACGTATGCAAATGGGTTTTCCACTATATCTCCGAAACGGCACATCTTACCGGAAATTTGCAAGGACACTTTTTGTTTAGAATTAAATAATCTACAATTTATTTTGTGGTAAAATGAATAATTAAGAAGTTATAAGCCTTAGAACACAAAAATTAGTCACAATATTTTCTTTAAAGGCTCTTTTTTGTTGTTTAAATATACTTCTGCTTGAAATTTCCAGACCATTTTCTCAGTTTTTGGTCTTTTGACCAAGAGCTACATTTTGAGATATTTCCCAAGTCTGTAGCGGCAGTACTTTCAGAGATGAAAGTAGGCTTCAGACGGACAGACGGACAGAGCCTCTGTATAAGCTTTTTTTTTGAAAAAGCTAAAAGGACATGCGTAAATTGATTTGCGCAAAGAGATCTGTTGCTAAACAGCGTAAAATACTAGTGCAACGAGGAGGTTTTTTACCAGTTTTATTAGGAAGTGTACTATCAGGAGTTATTGGCTCATTAATTGAAAAATATGCATAGAAATAATGGACTTAACAAGATGCTACTTCTGTCGCCAGAGGTTTACAACAGGCTTCAAGATGAAATTGAAATGACTGCAAATCGGTCCATTTTTGATAGAGCAATGAATAAAATACTACAGAACAATAAATAAAAGAATAAAGAACAACATCTGCACCTAATGCACGTGAAAAGGATTATAAAATAATCACAGCTGAGGATGGTGTAACGCAGTAAGCTAGCGAACATATAGAAGAATTAGAACAAAGTGAAAAAAAAGCGAACCAGAAACAGTCTATATTAATACCCTCTCCGCTAGAATCTGGTCAATATATGCTTTCATTTCCTTTACGTCAGCTCGGTGTTAGACAGAGTGAGCGTCTGAAGACTAAAAAGGATAGAACTACAAGTACGTCGGACATTGCTTGGGAAAGATTGTAAACAATGCCAGTAGAAATAAAAGAAAATGATTTTTACATATGTCTTTTAAGTAATAACTCTATGCAATTTTACCCGGAAAATACGCTATCGGCTTTTACAAATGCACTTGCGAAACCATGCAAGTTTCATGGGAACTGGCGTGTTGGAATAACTGAAATTGCATTGCCAAATTTTGAAATAACAAAACTTGCAATCTCCAATAATGGGGGAAATGTGCGTAAACGAGTGAGGCGTGAATATGACCAGTTAAAGGAAACTAGAAAGCAGCATCAAAAGGATTTTAAAATACTTAGCATCAAAATAAATGAAAATGTAAAACTTGAATGGACACCAGAAAATCTCGAACAAGTTAGTTACAGACCTGGACAAATAAACTTATCAGCATTTTTATTAACATTTTATAATGCAGTTACACCTTCATGGTATACCATGTACTTGAATGATGTTAAATCGAAAATGTGGAAGCGCTTAGAAGATGACCACTTTAATGAAGTATAAGCAGGAGCCAGACGAATACATATTGCACATATATCAAGGAAAAAAGACTTCAGAAAACGTTGTTTTAAAATATAAGAACTATGAATCAATTGAAGATTTTGTTGATGATGTATTTGGTCAAGTTCCTAGGAAGAATAGAAAACATCCTGTTTTGAAGAATACAATTGACAATTATACACATCCAACGGCTAGCATAAAAACAGCTGGAAATAAAGAGAAAAGAGGTAGTGAAAAGAAGCATGATGTATTCGAACTCCGTTTAGAGGAATTGGGTGTTACGATAAAAATAAAAAAGCCACTACCCTCACACTTGAATGTTAAAGAAGACATTGCTTTTAGCCAATTTACACTTTGACGATAAACAACTTAGCGAGGAAGAAAAACATAAACGAATTATTGAAAAATACAATTTTTGAAATATTAAATAGACTAAAGAAAGATTCACTCAAAGCAAAGGCACCCGAGCAACGGAAAATAACTAAAAACAGTGAAATTTTGCAGGTCCCATATGAAAAACAAAGCTCGGGCGAATTTTTATCTACACCAGTACCTATTAATACAAACATAGATAATCTGTCAAACTTCATCACAGATGTATTTCTCCAAACACCTGAAAACAAACGTAATCCTGATGTCTTGTTGACAGAAATAAAAGAGTCATTTGACACTGCGGGGTTACGCCAAGAGCATATGTCAATAATGGAAAAAATTAATTCTCTTGATACAACAATTAAAGAATTGATGTTGCGATTACCAAGAAGTACACCAGAAACTGTAAAAGATTGCCCTGAGAAAAATATAATACATATATACACTGATATTATACAACCTAGAGCTATAGGCGACAAGCTAGTAAGATATCTACGAATAATACCGATTCAAGGGTGTGGTACTATATTAAGATTTGAGCATGTAGAATACTGTCCTATTGAAAAAAGGGCTGTGGCACTAGAGAACTGCCGCGGTAAAGCTATTGCATAGCATTTTTTATCAACTCATGCAATTATAATTATTTATTTATTTTATTTATGCAGTATTTTTTCACCGATATCAATTCAAGGTTTTTCTTTGATATTCGCTCCTAAATGGATGTCGACGTCGTTATAGGGATGCACGGTCAAAATTAAAGCCCTTCAGCTTCAGCGGTGTGGGTTAACCCCAATTTACCCCCTTAGGGAATGAATTTCGAAAAATCGCTTCTTAGCGGATGTCCAAGTCATTAAAAGGATGCACTGTCAAAATTTCAGCCCCATAGCTCCAGGGGTTTGGGTAAGCCCCATTTCACCCCCTTAGGAGATGAATTTCGAAAAATCTCTTTATATTGGATGTCCACGCCATTATAGGGATGCACTGTCAAAATTTCAGCCCTATAACTTTAGCGGTTTGGATACACCCCATTTCAACCCCTTAGGGGATGAATTTCGAAAAATCGCTATTTAGTGGATGTCCACGCCATTATAGGGATGCACTGTCAAAATCTCAGCCCAATAGCTTTAGCGATTTGGGTAAACCCCATTTCACCCCCTTAGGGGATGAATTTCGAAAAATCGCTTTTTAATGGATGTCCACGCCATTATAGGGATGCACTGTCACCGCTGAATAAACTGAACCTGGGCTATTCAACTAACAGCCTGGTCTACGTTAACGAAAGCTTAACGTCTAAAAACAGTGACATACTGCGGACGGCGCGGAAGCTCCTTAAGAGGAATCTTGTGTCATCTGTGTTTACTCGTCGTGGCTTAGTATTTGTGCAGTTGGAAAAAAATAAGCGTGCCCAAATATTTACTTCGGCACTCGACCTGGATGAGGCAGTCAACTCTGTGTCAACTCCTGGATCATAGTGAAGAAGCTTAGGAGCAGCTCTTTGCCACTGGGGTCAATATCTACGATCTACGAATGATAGTAACTATTATTTTTAAGTATATGTTGATAGTAACTATTATTTTTAAGTATAACTTAATTTTAAGGTCTTATAGATTTCCTCCTCACTGTGTTGTTTCTCTCTATCTTCTTCTTCCGCTTCCTCTTACGGCTCTTCCCCTTCTATTTTCCTCTGCTTTCTTGATATTTTCTTTGTCGTTGCTTCTGTATTCTTGGTTGTGCGTTATGATAAAATTTAATTATGAATCGTTCTTCTAGTCGGGTGTGCAATGTGGGAATGCTACTTAATATTCTCTGTTCCTCCACTTCAGGACTGAATATATGCACTATGAATGCAAGGAGCTTAAAGAACAAAATGGACGAGCTGAGGTATATGTGCGACCGTACTAAAATACATGTTCTGCTAGTAAGTGAGACTTGGCTTAAACCTGAAATCCCTTCCTCTTTTGTTTCCCTACCTGGCTTTTCGCTGCATCGCAATGATCGTGTTGGTCGTACTGGTGGTGGTGTTGCCATATATGTATCCTCTATGCTTTTATCTAGTGTTGTTGGTAAGTCGAGTGGCTCTCAATTTGAGTTCATTGCTGTTGAGATAAGATCGAAATATGATAAATGTGTTGTCGTTAATGTATACTGTCCCCCTAATATATTTAACCCCGATATTGCTGTTGAGTTGCACAACTTTGTTTCACGCTTCTCTCTTCATTATGAAAATATAATGGTTGCTGGAGACTTTAATGTAAATTTGCTTAGGGACAATTCACGTGCAAACTCGCTCAGATTCTTTCTCGCATCTTTGGACTTACATATTCTTAATCATCTTCCTACTTTCCTGAACTGCTGTAATCCTTCCCTACTTGATGTTCTATCTACAACCTCTATTGATTCAGTGTTAAAACACAATCAAATTTCCCCCCCTAGCTTCCTCGATCATGATATTCTGTTTCTCTCCATTCGTTTTTCCTTTCGCCACTCCCCCATACATTCGTCTTTTTCTTATCGCGATTATAAGAACATCAATTGCGATCGGCTCTCGGAACTAGCCACGTCTGTGCCTTGGGACGATATATATAACACTACTTGTGTTGACACTAAAGTCAATCTCCTGACCTCTTTTATTCGATCTCTCTATGATCGGTGTGTTCCCTTGGTTACTAGAAGATGCAATCTGTCTTCACCTTGTCCTTGGTTTTCGCGTGAAATCCGTGATTTGATAATGCAGCGTGAGTCCATGTATAAACGTTATCGCAGGACCAAGATCCCTAGCTACCTAAGCGAATACAAAAAGCTTCGAAATCTCATCACTAGTAAGGTTATCTCCGCTAAACGCGAGTATTACTCCCGCAAACTTGATCCTGCTTTAAAATCTAAAAAACTGTGGCATAATCTTCGTTCTTTGGGTATTCATGCTTCGGTGCCTATACCATTTGATACTGATGTTAACCATCTTAATGCATCTTTCATCCAACGTCCTCCTGATCCTGTTCCCTCCACTTCTTCTAATTCTGTCTCCTTTGATTCTCTTAGTTCTGATGGCTTTAGCTTCCGCTGTGTGGACTCATCTGAAGTTCTTAAAATATTGTTGTCTATCTCCTCCAACAGTGTTGGATTTGATGGAATTTCTCCTCGATTTATCAAGCTTCTTTCCCCCCTAATTGTGGAAACTTTAACCCACATTTTTAATTACTGCCTAACAACTTCCCAAGTTCCCTTGCTATGGAAAAAAGCCATAGTAATTCCATTACCTAAAAAATCCTCCCCCTCTGATATATCCGATTTTCGCCCTATCAGTATTCTACCCTTCCTAGCCAAAGTTTTTGAGAAAGTCATCTATATTCAAGTTCTTGGTTACCTTGATTCTAAAAATTTCCTCTCTAAATTCCAATCTGGCTTCCGTAAACTTCACAGTTGTGAAACAGCTGTACTAAAAGTAACTACTGATCTGCGCTCTATGCTTGACCGAGGTGACATTGCGATATTAGTTCTTCTTGATTTTTCTAAGGCGTTTGATTCTGTGGCTCACTCGTTTCTAATTTCCAAGCTTAGCCAGCTCTATAACTTTTCCTCTTCTGCAATTCGTCTTTTTTCTTCTCTTCTTTCTAATAGACTCCAATGCGTGCGGCATAATTCCATTGTATCATCCTTCCTACCTGTATCCTTGGGTGTTCCACAAGGCTCAATCCTTGGTCCTCTCCTTTTTTCTTTGTACGTTAACGATCTCCCTGCTATTATCCATGGATGCTCCTTTCATTTATATGCTGATGATCTACAGCTATATACTTCATGCACTCCTAGTCGGATTGAATCCTGTATTTCTCATCTCAATAATGTCTTATGCCTGATAAATGAATGGAGCTCTTCCAATTTCCTTAAACTTAATCCTAACAAATCCCAAGTACTCATTCTTAGTCGTCGCTCTCTTTGTCTGGACAATATTCCAATTATCTTACTTAATAATGTTTCTCTTCCCGTTGTTGACTGTGTTAATAATCTTGGCATTGCCATTAATTCCAAACTATCCTGCTGCGATCATATCTCACTCATGATTTCCAAAATTTATGGCGCGTTACGGAGACTTAGGCTTTATGGTAGTCTTTTGTCATCGTCTATTCGGCTCAAGCTAGTTAAAGCTCTTATTGTTCCACACTTCCTCTATGGCTCCCTTGTATATATATCGCTTGATGCATCTTGTCGTCAACGTCTATCAGTCGCATTTAATGATTGTTTAAGGTTCATTTTTCACTTGCGCAGATCAGATCATGTGTCTGGTGTACGAAACTCCCTACTTGGTTGCGACCTCTTCTGTTTTGTTGATGTCGCTGCATTGGTCCTAGTGCATAAAGTTCTCCACACGAAAAGTCCTTCTTATCTCTCAGAATTCCTCCTTCCTCTGCAATCCATGCGTTCGATTAAATTTCGTATTCCTACACATTATTCCCTAATGGGTAGCCGTTCCTTCTTTGTGCATTCGATTAGACTTTGGAATAACCTTCCTAGCAATATTCAAAGAATAGGCGCAGCCAAGACTTTCAGAAAGCAAGCATCTCTTTTTCTATCTCCCTCTACTTCTCTTTAGTACTTTCTTTCTTTTTCTATTTCCTGCTCTTTTCCTTTCTGTCTGTCTCTCTCATAGTTTTTTAAGTTTAGGTTAGTCTATCTATTATGTAGTTATTCTTTTTCTTTTTTATTTTTAATGTACTCTAAAAGATGTAAATCTTGTGTACTTCCTGGTTTATATAATAAATAAATAAATAAAATAAATAAAAATAAATAAATAAACTGTCAAAATGTCAGCCCTATAGCTCCCGCGGTTTGGGTAAACCCCATTTCACCCCCTTAGGGGATGAATTTCGAAAAATCGCTTTACAGTGGATGTCCACGCCATTATTAGGATGCACTGTCAAAATTTCAGCCCAATAGCTTTAGCGGTTTGGGTAAACCCCATTTCACCCCCTTGGGGCATGAATTTCGAAAAATCGCTTTTTATTGGATGTCCACGTCATTATAGGGATGCACTGTCAAATTTTCAGCCCTATAGCTCCTGCGGTTTGGGTAAACCCCATTTCACCCCCTTAGGGGATGATTTTCGAAAAATCGCTTTACAGTGGATGTCCACGCCATTATAGGGATGCACTGTCAAAATTTCAGCCCTATAGCTTTAGCGGTTTGGGTAAACCCCATTTCACCCCCTTAGGGGATCAATTCGAAAAATCGCTTTTTTAGTGGATGTCCACGTCATTATAGGGATGCACTGTCAAAATTTCAGCCCTATAGCTTTAGCGGTTTGGATAAACCTCATTTCACCCTCTTAGGGGATGAATTTCGAAAAATCGCTTTTTAGTGGACGTCCACGCCATTATAGGGATGCACTGTCAAAATTTCAGCCCTATAGCTTTAGCGGTTTGGGTAAACCCCATTCAATGACGCACCGTGTTAGGTTTTTTTCGTTACGGAATTTCTCGATTCGGTCACCGCGCTCAAAGCCTGCGATAAAAGCTATGCAATAGCTTAAAAATTATTGATTTTTTAGAAACTTATTTATTATTTTGTAGAGGGGGGTTTCGTGTAACAGTTGTCAACAGACACTTTACTTCCGTTTAATTTTGAAATTTTTGAAATTTTTAAACATCGAAGTAGGCGCTTCATAAAATTTCCCCTCTCGTGTTAGGTTTTTTTTTCGTTACGGAATTTCTCAATTCGGTCACCCCGCTCAAAGCCTGCGATAAAAGCTATGCAATAGCTTAAAAACTTTTATTGAAAGTATTTCTATAAAAATAACTGATCATCAAGGGGAGTTAGTAGACTTTAAAACAAATTATATTCCTACATATGTAATGCTTCATTTTAAGAGACAATAAAAACTATAAATATTTGCACAACAGTATGTTTTGCATAGTATTAATAGAATTACGAAATGGATTCTGTCTAATACCCCGGCTTCACCGCCCTAATTTTAATCAAGTTCACTTCAATATGCAAAAGTGGCTTCACCGGCATTGTTCAGTAGAGAAAGCTTCGTGTGTGACGTATTACATTTGAAAGCTCCTTTATAGAGATGGAAAATGGAATTTTCAATGTTTTGTGGGATTTAAATTTTTTATTTAATAATACCTATTATAAAATAAATGTAATTGAGTATATATTTATTCATTGACAGACATCTATACTTCCTTTTTTGATCCATGCTTATTTTTTCAAAGCTCTTACTTTAACTGTCATGTAATAATACATCAGTTGCCATGGAAATATTCCAATTTTTTACTCTCTTTTGAGCGAGCTTTTACTTGGAAACTCAATTTCATGTTCTGTAGGCCCAAAGCAGGCACTTTTTCCTGACTTTAAAATGTGAAAAATGTATGGGAAATCAGGAAATTTTAAAGTACAGTAGACTAATTTGCTCGAACTTGCGAAAATTTGGCGGTGAAGCCGGGGTATAAGACTCTTTTGCCTTAAAGTTTCGATTAATTTGCTTAGGGTTCTTGTACCCGTAAGCGTATGACGTTATGTGTAAAACAGTGCTTGATACTGCTACACTAGAATGATTGTTCCAAGTAGGCTCACTTGGTAATATGCGAAATAAAAGCCTTTGTTTCAGGTGAATAGATAATCTCTGAATGACTTCATTTATTTTCCAACTTTTCTTAAATACTAATTTTTATCACACAAACTAACAAAAAGAACAACATAATCGACATATTTCTTTTCTCACGAGAAAATTCAAGTTGAAAAACAAAAGCATTAAATTTCGTCTGGCGACGAATTATACCTTTTTAATAATTAGTTTACGGTGCATTTTCTTGAGGAGATAAAAAGCTTTTTGGTGCAAGTGCAGGAAATGGTATTGAATTACGGTATGAAGGAATTTACTTTTGTGCTTATTCTATGTCTATGCTAATTTTTTCTTTTTCTATTTTTTTATGTTTTTATGTAGGAGATTCAACAGATTCCTATTATACACGTTATTATTTAATACAAAGCGGCGGCGGTCTGTCAGATATTGGAGAACTATATCGTGGTCCACTTATTTATCAACGTGGAAGAGGTATCGGTAGCTTCTTCAGTGCATTATTTCGACACTTAAAACCCATAGCTACATCAGGATTAAAAACATTGGCACAAAAGGCTGTAAAAACAGGACAGGCGATAATACAGGATAAAAACATCAGCAGCAAATCAGTTAAAGATATTTTAAAAGATCACGGTAGACTTGCTGCCCAAGATCTAGCTCAGAAAGGTATAAATAAACTGTTTGACGGCATGAGTGGAGCAGGTATAAAAAGACCGAATCCGTTTACAACCTTGCATATAAAACCAGTTCTTAAACGCAAAAGACGTGGAAAAACACCTAAACGCACGAGAAATTGCAAAACTGAAAATCAAAGAAAAGGAATAACAGCAGGAGTTTTGAAAACAAAACGAAAGCTACGTAAACGTATACTGCACATTTTTGATAAGTAATAAACATAATGTCGTACAAAGAATGCATGAAATCGGAATTGGATCTTTTTTCCACACCACCAGTTCAGAGCAATATTTTGAAAACGGAAGAAGTAGCCTATAAGCCAATAGCCTCACTCGACAACTCTTACGTTCTAGAGTTTGTAACTTTGGGTCATGGAGATACATATCGTGATTTATCTAGCATCTATCTTCGTTTAAAACTGCAGTTAATTAAAATAAAAGATGGAAAAGAAGAACTTTATCCGAATGAAGGTGATGCTCCAGGTTTAATAAACAACATCTTGCACTCCATATTTCGCCAGTGCACCGTATATTTAAATGGAAAACCAATTGCTCAAACCGATCACAATTACAATTATCGAGCTTATATTGAAAATTTATTAAATTATGGCAAAGATGCGGCATCTACCCATTTGGAGTCGGTTGGCTGGTATCTTGACAAAGATGACACGGAAATTGCAGATATCGATAAACCCGTCGCTGAATTACATCAAGGCTATTTAGATCGCCAGAAACTTTTCAATAAAAGTAATGTAGTTGAATTGATGGGGAAAATCCATACTGACTTGCTTAATCAGGATAAGTTGCTATTAAACGGAGTCGATTTACGTGTAGTTTTATCGCTTGAAAAACCAGAATTTTATGTTTTATCCAAGGACGGGACCGACTCACCACAATTAAAAATCTTGGATGCAACCATGTACATGAATCACGTGACAGTTAATCCGAATATTTTATTAGCACATGAGACAGTTTTACAGCGATCAAACGCCATATACCAATACAAGCGAGTTGAAGTTAAAAGTTACACTATTCCAGCAAACACATTCACACTTTCACTGGATAATATTGTCATCGGACAGTTACCGAACTTAATAATTTTTGGAATGGTGGACAATGATGCTTACACGGGCAGAAGAACAAAGAACCCCTTCAACTTTAAACATAACAACATTACCAGATTCAGTTTATCCGTAAATGGTGTACAGATACCAAACCAACCTCTCGAATTTGACTACTCAAAGGAAAATCCGATTAGTACACGCGGATACAATACGTTATTCAGAGGAACAGGTATTCATTACTTCGATAAAGGTCATCAAATATCCAAGACATTATTCGACAAGGGGTGTTTTCTTCTCGCTTTCGATTTAACAACAGACAATTCATATAACGCGGCTTGCGGCAATTTATTAAATTAAGGGACAGTACGTGTTGAAGGAAAATTTAGAGATGCGTTAAAAAATAGTCTGACATGCATTGTATATGCTGAGTACGATGGAAGCATTGAAATTGACAAGGATCGAAATGTTTACACCAACTTTTAAATCTATATAAGGCGGTTACTTGCAACAAACTGTTAGTTGGCAAATTGCTTTACTATAGTAACAATGAGTTGCTTAATTAATGTGGAATACTTTTGCGGAGGTGAATTTACCTTTTTTAAAAAAGTCTCTCTAGCTGGATTCACTGTACAAAATAAAACGTTTACAAAGGAAATAATTTTTAAATATCCAACATCTAGTTTGGAATGCAGTGAACAACAATCAAGTAAATTTGGTAATCTTGAACTAAAACGTATGGATGAAGACCTTATAAAAACTCTAGCGAAATTTAAGACAATCTTTGTTCGTGGTACATCAACTACGGAGTTTATAAATAACTATGTTACATCTCTCACCAAGGTCATTGACTTAGAAGCAGCATTTACCTGTGAACAAGAATGAACACGATCGAACTTGCAACTGCATTGACAAATAATCGCGTAACAAACAAGTTTTTTAGAGGAGTCTTCCCCTGCAACCATCTACCACAAAAAATAAAAAAACCCGCATGCGTCATAGCTAATACGGATCCATCACATAAAGACGGAACTCATTGTGTTGCATTTTATTTCCCGAAACAAGGTCCTGCAGAGACCTTTGACTCATTTGGAAGATATCCCACCAATAAGTTTTTTCAAAGATTTCTTTTAAATAATTCAAAGACTTTTTTAAATAATAAAAAACGTTTGCAGGGACAATTTTCATCGACATGTGGACATTATTGTTGTGTAGTTCTATGTTCTCGGTGTAGAGGAAAGAGCCTAAAGAATTTTTTAACACAATTCTCTTCGAGCGATTTCAGTTTAAATGATAATAAAATAGTTAATTTATACTTCAAGAATTTTACACAAAGTGGTGGAGACTTTTGTAACCAATCATGTAAAGCCGAGATCAGCACTATAAAAACACTGAACAAAAGCTGTTAATATTTAATGTTAAAGTTTAATTTGAGTAACATGGAGCCAAGACAGAGGACCACTGGTGCTAAAGGAAAAAAGAAGCTGTCCAAATGCGAAGCAGAAGTTGTCGGTGAAAATCTCTTATTAAATTACACGTACCATTTGGACGACTGCCATAACCGGAAGATAATACTCGGCTTTGACCCAACATCGTTCGAGGCGAAAATAGTATTTCAGCGTCATGGACTCATCCCAATATCAGCATCCTATCCCGAATGGACATCTATTTACACCTATCTTGGCGCTTTAAAAACGAAAATGGAAAATTCATCTTCAGCAAATCAGACGAAGGAGTACAAAATCCCCATTGGCAGTGGCAGCATCACTCTAAGGCAAGCGGAACTTTGTAAATTATTTGAAATGCTGAACTTTTTAAACATCGTTATGTACCACAATAACAATGCTTCAGAGAGCGTGAAAGAATATTATAAGAAGTACATTGAAAAATGTAAAGAAAAAAATGTATTAACATTAGCATGGAAGATTTTTTTATTCCAAGTCGAACATCTTATGTACACTTAAATTATTCTCGACTTTTTTATGAAATACCTTTATATTGTATTGCAAATCTTGTTTTTGATACGATAAATTTTGACTACAAATAAATAAATAAAATACAACTAAAAAATTCTTTTATTTAAAACATTGCTAGTAAAGCATGTACAAATCTATATCTATATATCTATAATATAAAAATGAATCGCTAAATGTGTTGCTAAGCGCAAAACTCGAGAACGGCTGGACCTATTGGACTAATTTTTTTTTTCGAATATTCGTTGAACTACGAGGATGGTTCTTACGGAGAGAAAAATTTAAAAAATTGCCTGAAAAAAAAAACACTCCTCTATATTCCCATACAAAAGATTCGTAATAATACTTAAAAGTTACTTAAAAGCATACCATAAGATTTAAATGTTAGTGGAGGGGTTCCGTGAAAGCAAAACAATTGAGTGACATTAGTATCGTATAGATATTAATGGCAATATTTGTCAATATTTATACGATGGTAACATTGAATCATTGTTTTGTGTGTAATCGATGTTTTGGCGGGGTACCACTTTCTTCACAACCCCCTCGACATGGGTATCAAATGAAAAGCTATGATAAGTAGAATACAATAAGCAATGTAGTATACAAAATATACCTTTAGATCCATGGCGGCCATCTCAAGAGGCCGGATTACCACTTCCTTCACAACCCCCTCAACATGGGTATCAAATGAAAGAGTATGATAAGTAGAACGCAATAAGCAATGTGGTATACTCAATATACGTTAGATCCATGGCGGCCTCTCAAGAGGCCGGGTTACCACTTTCTTCACAACCACCTCGACATGGGTATCAAATGAAAGGGTATAATAATAGAATACAACAAACAATAAAGTAAACTCAGTCCATGGCAAACATCTCAAGAAGGCGGATTACCACTTTTTTGATATCCCACTCGACATAGGTATCAAATAGAGATGGGCAAAACGGATCTTTTATGAGAGCCGACTCACCGGATCTGCATCTTTCAAATGATCCGACTCCCAGAGCCGGTTCAAAAGAGTCATCTCAAAAGAAGTTCTGTCTGTGTTCTGTGATGTTCAGAACACCGGATCCATTCATAAACTTGCGATTCGGTTCTCTCAGCTCAAGCTCAACTAAGTTCAGAGCGGTTTTGAAGTTAAAAGCTCACTAAAACGGTGGAGGTCGCGCCAAAAGAGTTGATGCCGGAGCGCGCAGCTGGGGAAATTAAAGCTGCACACAAATAAAAATTGCGCACATGTGGATAAGAAATGCGCTTATGTATTTTCAAATTTCCCCTTCGAAATTTGTTGAGACTAGGCTAAGGGACGGGAACGGCATGCGGGGATTCTACTGCGCATGGAAAACGCGACTTTCTCGGCATCAACTCTTTTGGCGAGACCTATATGAAATGCTATGACCTAAATCGGAACTTAAGCTTTTTTCATCACTGTGTGTACGGGATAGGAAAATTCGCATTTAACTCCAATTTTAATTCCAATTAGAAATAGGGAATAAACAAATAGGAATTTTTATATCATTCAATTTGATTGAATACATAAATATGAATCTCTTTTGCTGTATTCATGCGCATATAGCTTTCCTGTTTGTCATAAGAATAATATATTACCTAGTAAAAAACTACTTTTTAAATCCTGAAACTATCTCAAAGCTTAATATTATTTACATATAAATCGATTTAGTAGTTTTTCATTCATTCGAAGCGCAAAAGGTAATGTAATGGTATACAGTAATATTCATTCAATCGATAAAAAAAAATAAAATGTTTGTGCATAGTTTCTACCTTCTTAAACATACCATTATTTTACATATTTTTCAACTAATTTCATTGCATTTTCTCTCATTTTACACCACACACATTGCAATAAAAAAGCTCTCAAAAGTTTCTTGAAATTCCAAAGCACAACACCATAACAGCAAGTTGAGCTGAGAGAGCTTAAAGAGTACAAAAGATTCGTTGGATCCGAGAAGTATAAGATCCGAGAAGAACTATAAGATCCGGTCGTTCATGAAAGACCCGTAACTCTTCAAGAGCCGACTCAGCTCAGAATCGCGAATCGATTCATTGACTCATTTTAAAGATACGGATCTTTGAGCTGACTCAGATCTGAGTTACCCATCTCTAGTATCAAATGAAAGGGTATGATAAGTAGAATACAATAAGCAATGTATTATACAAAATATACCTTTAGATCCATGGCGGCCGTCTGAAGAGGCTGGGTTACCACTTCCTTCACAACCCGCTCAACATGGGTATCAAATGAAAGGGTATGATAACTAGCATACAGTAAGCAATGTAGTATACAAAATATACCTTTAGATCCATCGCGGCCATCTCAAGAGGCCGGATTACCACTTCCTTCACAACCCGCTCAACATGGGTATCAAATGAAAGGGTATGGTAACTAGAATACAGTAAACAATGTAGTATACAAAATATACCTTTAGATCCATGGCGGCCATCTCAAGAGGCCGGATTACCACTTCCTTCACAACCCCCTCAACATGGGTATCAAATGAAAGGGTATGATAAGTAGAACGCAATAAGCAATGTGGTATACTCAATATACGTTAGATCCATGGCGGCCTCTCAAGAGGCCGGATTACCACTTTCTTCACAACCACCTCGACATGGGTATCAAATGAAAGGGTATGATAATAGAATACAATAAACAATAAAGTAAACTCAGTCCATGGCGGCCTTCTCAAGAGGGCGGATTACCACTTTTTGATATCCCACTCGACATAGGTAGCAAATGAAAGGGTATGATAAGTAGAATACAATAAGCAATGAACCGCAATATACCGATCCATGGCTACCGTCGCAAGACCCATGTTCTTTGAGACACTTCATCTGTGTAAAATTGATATCTCGAAAAATACTAAGCCAGTGGGTGGTTTTATTGTTTACTATTGGCGAGGCGTACCGGGTCCCAGCTAGTCTATATATAAATGAATCATTGTTTTGTATGTAATCGATGTTTGAAAAATTGGCTGTATGGAATGACTGATTGAGTGTGGTTTATGTTAGAAGACCTCAATAGCAAGGCTTATGTATATAGTTTTCATGATTATGTCTGTTGGTATTTTTGTAATGGCGCTTGAAAAAGAATTGTCGATATCCTTATTGGAAATTTTTTCTTCGCATTTAATTGATATGATTTGTACGTGAAATTGGTTTGTTTTATTAACCCTTATGTGAGTGACGAGGTACCCGGTACCTTTTGCATTTTCAATTTAAAAAAAAGTATATTTTACGCATTACAGTTAGCTGTGGCTTCGTGAGAGCTCTTAACTTTTTGTAAACCATTTTTTTTATGCTTTCACCACGGGAACGCATTCACACTATGTTGATGAAGCTAAAGCATTTTTTACACCCATAAAAGAGTGACAAGGTACCCTGGTACCTCTATGTTTTTTGTATGACATTGCAAAAAATATTATCTAATTTCGTACTCGAAATACTAAAAATAAATGAAATAATAAGTATTTATCAAAATTTTTTATCTAGATTATTTAAAAAAAATACAATACGTTTTCATACAGAATTAGAACAACTTTCGACGCAGTTGTTACAGGTTGGGCGAGTTACTGCATGTTCATCACAAACTGGTCTTCCGCAGTTACTGCACGCTTTTCGCGTTTTTTTTGCTTGCGTTTGAGTTCTCTGCATAAGAAACAACTTCCAACAATTGCAACACGGCCTGTAGAATCTCGTCTAGGCTGACTTGCAGAAGTTTTAGATCCAGAAGAAATGGAAAGTAATTCTCGGCCAAGCACATCCTGCATTGCAGATCTAACATGTAATTTTGATATCACTATGGAATTTGTTGATCTTTCTTCTATATTTTGACGACACAGTTGTAGGCTCAATGATTTTAAAAACTTTCTTCGTTTGTCACTTGAGACAAATTGGGGATTATGCTCCATGTAAATGACATATGCCGCCAAAGCTGCAACATCAATGATATTGAAAAAAAGTGCTAAAGGCCATCGATTCGTTCTGCGTTTTACGGTATATTCTCCTAATAGCTTATCCATGTTATCCACTCCACTTTTGGTTTTATTATAATATGAAATTATTTCTGGCTTAGCGGTTTCCTTACTACCGTCAATAACTGATGACATGTGCATCGATGACAACATTATTACTGCTTTATTCTTTTTACGTACGTAAGAGCACACAGTTGCTACTTTACTAAAGGCGAAGTTTGAAGAATAAATCACCCTTTCCTTGCGTGCTTGCATGTTTGCTGGAAGAAACCGTTTATTATGTCTCACCGTTCCAACAAGTGTCATGTTCCACGAATTCAAGGAATGAGCAAGTTGAAGAGACGTAAAAAAATTATCTGTTGTAACATTTAGTCCAGAATTTTTATATTTAGATACGAGATCTAATACAGTGCGTTCTCCGACATTTGTTTGACGATTTCCATCGCTTAATTTTCCAGTATATATTTGTCCATTTAGGGGGTAAGAATTATTTGCATCACAAGCCCAAAATATTTTTATGCCATATTTTTGAGGTTTCGATGGCATGTACTGAGTAAAGCGAGTCCGCCCACGGTACCCATATTGCTGTTCGTCAACGGTAATACATTCACGTGGCTTATAATTAAAATGCACAATCTCAAATTAAAAAAACATATACCTCACTAGGTAACAAATTCATTTATTCAAAGGCAATTCAAGAAGTTAATAAAAAACAATTCATATAGAAAAGAACATAATAAAATATGCAAGTCAAAGAAGGTACAATAGAAACAATGGAAATGTATTTTAATTCAATGTGTAATGTTTACCGATAGTTAATAGGTACACGAATTATATAATGCACGTTACTTTAATTCAATTATATTATAATAATTAGAAGGCAATACTTTAAGATAATTTTAATTGATTGTCGTAATCAATTCACTCAGAATTTCACAATATTTATATATGTAGAAACCTCAACTACGTTGTAAGCTAAATTCAATAAAAATATATATGTAAGAAAGAAAATATAATCCATATCACATAAATGAGTGGAAAGAAAATCGACCTCTTCTAAGTTGATCACTAAACAAAGAAAACCCCACCTCATCTACGCTGAAATCTAAAGTCACCACATTACCACAATAGGGAAGAATAGAAATTAAAGTACTTAATGTGGGTACTCACCTGTGCTTGCACTATAGTAGAACTCTTTAACGACGATTATAAGTTTGAGAAGGATTAGTAATTTTTATTCACGGGCAACTTCCGAGAATATTGAAAATTAGTACAGGTTCTATTTACTTACGAACAAATTCCGAAAGTAATAGTGTCCCTGTATTTGTATTCACGGGCAACTTCCGAGAATATGTTAATGTTAGTATATATTCACGGGCAGCTTCCAAGAATATGTTAGTGTTAGTATATTCACGGGCAACTTCCGAGAATATTGAAAAATAGTACAGGTTCTATTTACTTACGAACAAATTCCGAAAGTAATAGTGTCCCTGTATTTGTATTCACGGGCAACTTCCGAGAATATGTTAATGTTAGTATATATTCACGGGCAGCTTCCAAGAATATGTTAGTGTTAGTATATTCACGGGCAACTTCCGAGAATATTGAAAAATAGTACAGGTTCTATTTACTTACGAACAAATTCCGAAAGTAATAGTGTCCCTGTATTTTATTCACGGGCAACTTCCGAGAATAATACAAAATTTACTCACGAACAAAGTCCGAGAGTAATATTGTGAGGTGTTAGTAATTATTCCGGAGAATAATGTAAAATAGTACAGGTGCTAATTACTTACGAACAAATTCCGAAAGTAATATTGCACACTAGTTACTAGCTGTTCCTGGGCAATGCCAAGAACAATCCAAAAAAATTACTCACGGACAAATTCCGAGAGTAATTGTAAAGTGTTAATTGTTAGTATTAAAGGAATAGTAGTCTTAAATAGTATGACTACTAAGGATGGGGATAATAGGGATAAGAGTTCTACTACCTGGTTTGATGTCCAACGTCCAGTGTCTCGGTCCAAGTCCCAATGCCAAGAGAGGCCGAATCATGTCTTCGATGACCTTTTATAATTTTATCGAAGTTAGCTGGAGTGGGGTAGTAATGAACGGTAAGTGACTTGTTCACTCGATATCAACTGAAGTGGGGATAGCACGGTGCAACGGGAAAGATTTATGTGATATGGGTTACCAGATCGCTTATAATTTTGTTTTGTGAAATTTTGAGCGAAAATGACCTAATTTACTTGAACTATTCTATGGTTTGTTTTTTGCTGAAATTACTGCTGACTAGGATGCTGATGGGTTGTTTCAGTATGTTGTCATCTTAATATGGAAGAAACTTCAGTTGCTGAATTTTATGTCTTCTTCATCTGGAGGAAACTGTAGATGCTGGCTATGGGATTTCCTTCCTTCCTTGTTTAGGTCCGATCGCCTCGTTTATGTGTTTTTTGTTTGTTTTTAAAATATTCTGAAAGTAAATTGTTAATGGTGCCCTAGAGTGTGGAATGTGGTGATTAGGCCGAAGACAACGAAGGGGACTTTGTATTCATGGTGAATAATTGAACATGCTCCCTCCCGTCAGCAAAAAATTCTCAAATTACTGTAGAGGTTATAAATGAAAAGAAGGAAAAATTGTCAATAAACCTTTAGACCCCGATGATGAAATGAAAGAAAAAATTGTCAACTAGACCTTTAGACCCCGAGCGATTTTCAATCAAAGTGGATAATGAAGGGCTGTAAAAGAAAGAGAAAAGAAGAAAAACAATACTATGGATGAATTAGTTTTATTAAACCATTAGCGAGTATTTTAATTTTCATCCGATAACCATTATTAAATGTAATACGGCGTTTCCTGCTTCGGGTTTCTCGTAGTTTTGTTAGCGAGACGCTAATTGTTTGCACAAAATCGGTGTCTTCGTCGATGAAGGTGCAGTAGATGTCCTCTTCATTGGCGTCAGGAGGGACTACCTGGATGGTCCTAATTACCTTTGCCTCTAAGGTAGGTGGAACCGACACTTTCAATTTTTCCAGGGCTGAAATTATTTCCGTTGTTCCGTCGTCTTCAGTCTTGGATGATGTAGATGCTGTAGGCTCATTAATAACCTTTATCTCCTCCTTAGCCGTTGTTTTGGACTCGTCACTATCGCTGGCAGTCAAATCAATGAAGCAAGCGATCTTGCTAGTGCTAGGACCTTCTGGCTGATGTGCTCTCTTCCTTTGAATTCTCGACATTGTTCGCTTGATCGATAACTTGAACCAACTAAGCGTGTTATCAGAATTTCATTTAATATATTCAAGGATAACGGTATCGACAAAGATAATAAGGGAGTTTGAGAAGGGGTTTGGAATATTATTTGATCGTAAAATTGTGGCTACGCAAATTAAAGTGTTGTCAATGAATTCCGAATAACAATGGTTTTATTATTTTTTTTTTTTTTTTTTTTTAATTTGAGATGAGGAATTTGATAAATTTAAAGTTACCAGTGAAAGTGAAAGTATTAAAGGCAATATGACATGTATATTAGGAAATTTAATGATCACCGTCATCCCTATCGACTGGGAATGTACAAATTTTGTGTATAGGTCGTTTAATGATTTTGTTTTGAGTCTTGATAGTTACAACTCGTATGATCCCATCCGATCCCGGGTGGATTTGTATGATGCGTCCCATTAACCATGATCGTGGAGATAGTTGATTGTCCTTGATAATAACCAAATCCCCAATGTTAGGTTCTTTGGTTTTTATTAACCATTTTGGCCTATTTTGTAGCTGGTTTAAATATTCCTTTGACCATCTGACCCAGAAGTGGTTTTGCATTAATTGAACATACTTCCACCTGTCGAGAGACGTTAATTTCTCTTCAAACACCTCTGGGGGTGATAATAGTGGTCGTCCTATCAAAAAATGTCCAGGAGTTAATGCTTCGAAGTCACTTGGATCGTCCGACAAAGGTCGTAAAGGTCTCGAATTGAGACATGCTTCGATTTGTATTAAAGTAGTTGAAAACTCCTCATAGGTAAGACTCGAGTCTTGAAGAACCCGCCGTAAGTGATATTTGACAGATTTAACGCCAGCCTCCCACAATCCTCCAAAGTGAGGGGCCGACGGTGGGTTAAAATGCCAATTAATACCGGATATATTAAAGGAATTTCCTGATTCTTTGAGACAATGCCTAAGATGTGAGTTTAGTTCCTTATTGGCGCCAATAAAGTTCGACCCGCAATCTGAATAAATGTCCGAACAGAGACCACGACGACCAATAAACCTTTTAAGTGCTGCAAGAAAGGCTGAAGTAGACATGTCTGACACTGTTTCTAAATGGATAGCTTTAGTAGCCATGCAGACAAAAATGCAAACGTAACCCTTATATGTCTTGACACCACGATATTTGGACATTCTTAACTGAAATGGGCCTGCAAAGTCAATTCCGACCCTTGAGAATGGGGCTGACACTGTCACTCTTGCGGGTGGAAGGTCACCCATTAGTTGTGGTCGTGCCTTTGATGATACTTTGAAACAAGAGATACATTTATGTAGAACTTGTTTAATGGTTTGGCGGCCTCTTAAAACCCAATATTCCATTCGTAATGTGTTCAGCACAAGTTCCGTTCCCCCGTGAAGCGTTACCTTGTGAATATATTCGATAAGCAGTTTAGTAAAATGATGTTTCGATGGAAGGATTATTTGGTGCCTCTGGTTTACAGAAATGTTAGCATGAGCTAGCCTGCCTCCAACTTTGATCAGGCTATCTTCATCAAATAAGGGATTTAAAGAAAGTAGCGTACTTTGCGGTGAAATTTGCTGCCCCCTTTTTAGTGCTTCATATTCCTTTGGAAATGATTGTTTTTGAATGAACCTAATTAAGTGAATGTTTGCAGCCTTTAGTTCTGTAGCTGTCGGATGTTCCGATATGGACGAGCAGGATTTTTTTAGTTTGGCTATAAATCGGAGTACGTATGCAAATACTCTTAAAAGTTTGGAATATGAGGAGAATGACTGAATCGTGTCAAGAACAATACATGAGAATAGGGAACAAGGCAAATAATCTTTACGCATATCTGGTAAATGTTTTGTAGAAATATCAAGAGTCTTTGGCCACGATGACTCTTTCTCTTGGAGCCAACTTGGTCCATGCCACCATAACGTAGATTTTAATTCAGAAATGTTTAAACCGCGGGAGTTACAATCTGCAGGGTTGTCCTTTGAACGAACAAAACGCCAATTGACTGATGGTAGTAGCTCTTGAATTTGGCTGACTCTGTTTGCAACGAAGGTTTTAAGTTTGTGAGGTGGACATTGAACCCAATTAAAGACTATAGTTGAATCAGTCCAAGCAAAGGTGGTGATGGCAGAATAATTCAGTTCTTTCCTGACTTTGTTCAATAGTCTGGCCAAGAGATGTGCTCCTGAAAGCTCCAAACGTGGAAGGGTCATAGGTTTTACAGGAGCAACTTTGGATTTGGCGGTTAGAAGGTTAACTTGGGAACGACCTTGATCATTTATAATCCGTATATAGATGGCAGCGGAATAAGCTTGTTGCGAAGCGTCCGAAAATCCATGAAGTTGAATCTTCGAGGATGCGTTGGTGTGGAGCCAACGTGAAATTTTAATCGAGGAAATTTGTGGAAATTGAATCTGGAGTTCCTGCCAATCCCGTTGAATATTGGCCGGAAGTGTTTCATCCCAGGATGAGCCAAGAAGCCATAGACCTTGCATCAAAATTTTAGCTTTGATCACATATGGGGAAATCCAACCTAATGGATCAAAAAGTTTCGCCACGCAAGATAAAATTTGTCTCTTAGTAAAAGGACCAGCGGTTATCTCTGGGTGTTGCAAGGTAAAATAATCGGCGGTTGGATGCCAAATCAAACCTAATGTTTTCACTTTGTCGTCGGGAACGAATGTCAGGGCTGGTTTTATCTCCCGTTTGTCTTCCGGTATTGCCGCAAGTATTTCATTATTATTACTTGACCATTTTCTAAGGTTAAAACCTCCTGAAGACAATAAATGGGTCAGTTCGTTGTATAATGAAATAGCGTCTGTTATGGAATCTGCGCCAGTTATAGCGTCGTCCACGTAAAAATCTTGAGCTATTACTTCGGCGGCTTTGGGAAACCTTTCTTGCTCGTCTTCCGCCAGTTGACGAAGTGTCCTAATCGCCAAGTACGGAGCGGCCGTTGTTCCAAAGGTAACGCGAGTCATTTGATATTCCTTTATAGGTTCAGAAGTCGTTGGTCGCCAAAGAATGCGGTGATAAGGTTGGTCCGATGGATGCAAATGAATCATCCGATACATTTTTTCTATGTCCCCTGACATAGCATACTGGAATCTTCTCCATCTCAATAAAATGGAATAAAGATCTGATTGCAAAATTGGACCGGAATGCATGTAGTCGTTTAATGACTTACCGTTAGAGGTTTTAGCAGACGCATCGAAGACTACACGTACCTTTGAGGTGGTACTGTCCTTAATAACAGCGTGATGAGGCATATAAAAGGACAAAGAGGTGGACTTGTGATCTACAGGTTTCATATGGCCGAAATCAAGATACTCTTGAAGGGTTTTTGTGTATTCCATGGATAATTGTGGACTTTGCGAAAGCTTTGTTTCGAGGGAAGATAATCTTTTAGAAGCCAAACCTTTAGAATGTCCTAATTCGGGGATTTGGTTATTTATGAACGGTATTTTGACTTGATATGCACCTGAAGGTAATCTTCGAACTGTGCTTTTGTACAAGTCTTCGCATTCTACATCTGCTGCACTTTGTTTAACTTGGACCGGTAATTCTTCAACCTCCCAAAAGGATCTCAATATTGAGTCAAGATCACGATCATTGGAAATACTATGTGCTTGGATATGAAATGATTGTATTGCAGACTCATCTTCCGTTGTTTCTGCCTTCCCGCCTATCAACCAACCAATTAAAGAGTTCTGAGCAGTAGGGGTGCCGATCGGGCCTTTAATTATTCCGTCTAGGATTAGCATTGAATACACCTCAGCTCCAAGTAATAGGTCAATTTTCCCCGGTAAATGGTAATAAGGGTCAGCAAGATTGAGGCCATCTAAATGGTTCCATTTTTCGATTGGTAGAGTTGAATGTGGTAACATTTTTGTTATCGATGGAACAATTAAGGCCGTAACAGGAAGTTGTACGTATGTTAAGGTATCTCTTGGTTGTATTAAGAGGTCGATTCGCTTGGTAGCTTGAGTAGTCGATGTATGTATACCATTGATAGTGACTGATACAGGGGAACCTTTCATATTGAGTTGTCTTGCTGCAGCTTGAGTAATGAACGAAACTTCCGATCCTGAGTCAACAATAGCTCGTAGTGTCAGCATACCTGTTTTGGTTGGTACATTTACTAATGCAGTGGAAAGAAGGGCTCTAGATAAAGGTTTGTTTTGATTAGTACAGCAGAACGATTGCGTACTGAGAAATGCCTTGGCGTCGGAACTATTATGTGAACCTTGCTCACTATTCAAATTGGAAGCTGATGTCCCAGAAGAAGAAGTTGGAATATTAGAAGTTTGGGTCTGATTGGGTAATGAACCTTGTGGAGCAGTTCTATGTAATAAGGTGTGATGAGTTTTGCCGCATGTTCTGCATCTAAATTTACTCCAACAGGCTGAAGTGGAGTGAGAAGTTGAAAAGCAATTAAATCATAACTTGTTTGACTTCACAATGTCATATTTTTTCTGATGAGGAAGATTTAAAAATTTTGAACATTTCGATAATGTATGATCCTTTTTACAGCACTGGCACTTAGTCGTTGCTGAGGAAACGAAGTGGGTGAGGTATTTGGAAGTTGATCCAGTGGAAGTGCGTTGTTGGGTGTTAGGTTTGTATTCTGCGATGGCTTCAAGCATACGAAACCGTTTCTCAAGAAATTGCTTGAGTCTTTCGAAGGTTGGTAAGGTTGAGGCACCATCAAGTTCTACTTCCCACATCCGATGAGTCTCAGAAGGCAGGTTTTTCACGATTAGATGAATAAGAAGAGGGTCCCAATTCAACGTGTTAACTCCTAAGGCTTCTAATTCGCACAGACACTCATTAGATTTATCCATAAGGGTTTTAATTGAGTTAACCGACTCACTTGATACTTGCTTAAGATTGAAAAGGATTTTAAGTTGTGCATTGACTAAAACTCTGTTGTTGTTGTATCGTTTGAGCAAAACTGACCAAGCCTTGTCATAGTTAGCATCCGTTATTTGAAATTGGCGGAGTAACTGTTCAGCTTCTCCAGTTAGCACAGATTTCAGGTAATGTAATTTTTGTGCATCGGAGAGCGATGAATTTTGATGAACTAAGGAGTTAAATAAATCATGAAAAGAGCGCCAAGACTCATACGATCCTGAAAAGGATGGAAGTGAAATTTTTGGAAGTCGCAGTAACTGCGTTGCCATTGAAGTTGAATTCAAGCGCGTCGACTCGTGAGTTGCGGGACTTGGTGGAGGTGTTTGTTCCTCAAGTTTACTAAGGGCAGTCTTTATTCCTCCCATAAACTCAAAATATTTATCCTCAACTTGTAAATATGTATCATTCACGAAATACTAACAAGTAGGTTTCTCAGCTAGCCTTGCAAACAGTAGTTCAACTTGAATATGGTTTTGTTCTATCCGTAACCATTGTTCTCGAAAATGAGTAATACGTTCGGAAATGTAATCTTTGGTTCTTTTAACAAGAGCCGTTTTCTTATAGTTGGTGATGGATTTGTTTAAAAGATCAATATACACCTTTTGCAATTTTAAGGCGTCATTAAAGGAAGTATCAGTAGCCATGTTAAACTGATCATTCACAAACTTTATAACAATTATAAATTAATGTATCAAGAATGTAACACCTTGCAATTGATTGAAGTAGGGACGTCGCCTCCAGAAGTTAAGTTGAGGACTAGGACTGAATAAATATTTGAGTAGTAAATGTACGTAAGTTCTAGGCTCATATAAAAATAGCTTGGTGTGTAAGACCTTGCTATGGGTGAGGGACTTGCCTCTGAAAACTAATAAATTAAAATGGTGTGAAAACCGTGTAATAGATTTGAAGTGAGGGGCTTGCCTCGGGAAATAATATAATTTAGAGCTAGGCTCGAGTAGATATTTCAATAGTAAAATAGAAGAACTAGGCTCATGTAAAATAGAAAATCTTAAGCACTAGGTTTATATAAATGTTTGTTACTGTTAATGTTGGAGGTTAAATGGTTGCATGAAATGAAGAACGCGTCGATTTAAAAATTCTGATTACAGCAGAGAAGCACTTTCACTAGAAAAACTTGAGTAAACCTTGAGGTCTAGATTAGAGTAAAAGTTAACATCATAAATATTGAAAACCTAATGAAGTTATATTATTTCTTCAAAGGACGATTGAATCAATGCCAGATAATATTTTAACCTGACCGCGCACTAAATTGGAAGCCAAATCCGGCTCGAAGGACCATATGTTTTTTAATGAAATATAATTTCCGAAGCTCAGCTCCCAATTAAAATGCACAATCTCAAATGAAAAAAACATATACCTCACTAGGTAACAAATTCATTTATTCAAAGGCAATTCAAGAAGTTAATAAAAAACAATTCATATAGAAAAGAACATAATAAAATATGCAAGTCAAAGAAGGTACAATAGAAACAATGGAAATGTATTTTAATTCAATGTGTAATGTTTACCGATAGTTAATAGGTACACGAATTATATAATGCACGTTACTTTAATTCAATTATATTATAATAATTAGAAGGCAATACTTTAAGATAATTTTAATTGATTGTCGTAATCAATTCACTCAGAATTTCACAATATTTATATATGTAGAAACCTCAACTACGTTGTAAGCTAAATTCAATAAAAATATATATGTAAGAAAGAAAATATAATCCATATCACATAAATGAGTGGAAAGAAAATCGACCTCTTCTAAGTTGATCACTAAACAAAGAAAACCCCACCTCATCTACGCTGAAATCTAAAGTCACCACATTACCACAATAGGGAAGAATAGAAATTAAAGTACTTAATGTGGGTACTCACCTGTGCTTGCACTATAGTAGAACTCTTTAACGACGATTATAAGTTTGGGAAGGATTAGTAATTTTTATTCACGGGCAACTTCCGAGAATATTGAAAATTAGTACAGGTTCTATTTACTTACGAACAAATTCCGAAAGTAATAGTGTCCCTGTATTTGTATTCACGGGCAACTTCCGAGAATATGTTAATGTTAGTATATATTCACGGGCAACTTCCAAGAATATGTTAGTGTTAGTATATTCACGGGCAACTTCCGAGAATATTGAAAAATAGTACAGGTTCTATTTACTTACGAACAAATTCCGAAAGTAATAGTGTCCCTGTATTTTATTCACGGGCAACTTCCGAGAATAATACAAAATTTACTCACGAACAAAGTCCGAGAATAATATTGTGAGGTGTTAGTAATTATTCCGGAGAATAATGTAAAATAGTACAGGTGCTAATTACTTACGAACAAATTCCGAAAGTAATATTGCACACTAGTTACTAGTTGTTCCTGGGCAATGCCAAGAACAATCCAAAAAAATTACTCACGGACAAATTCCGAGAGTATATTGTAAAGTGTTAATTGTTAGTATTAAAGGAATAGTAGTCTTAAATAGTATGACTACTAAGGATGGGGATAATAGGGATAAGAGTTCTACTACCTGGTTTGATGTCCAACGTCCAGTGTCTCGGTCCAAGTCCCAATGCCAAGAGAGGCCGAATCATGTCTTCGATGACCTTTTATAATTTTATCGAAGTTAGCTGGAGTGGGGTAGTAATGAACGGTAAGTGACTTGTTCACTCGATATCAACTGAAGTGGGGATAGCACGGTGCAACGGGAAAGATTTATGTGATATGGGTTACCAGATCGCTTATAATTTTGTTTTGTGAAATTTTGAGCGAAAATGACCTAATTTACTTGAATTATTCTATGGTTTGTTTTTTGCTGAAATTACTGCTGACTAGGATGCTGATGGGTTGTTTCAGTATGTTGTCATCTTAATATGGAAGAAACTTCAGTTGCTGAATTTTATGTCTTCTTCATCTGGAGGAAACTGTAGATGCTGGCTATGGGATTTCCTTCCTTCCTTGTTTAGGTCCGATCGCCTCGTTTATGTGTTTTTTGTTTGTTTTTAAAATATTCTGAAAGTAAATTGTTAATGGTGCCCTAGAGTGTGGAATGTGGTGATTAGGCCGAAGACAACGAAGGGGACTTTGTATTCATGGTGAATAATTGAACATTTACTCAAATTGGAAATTAACATAGTCCAAATATCTCGAATAGCGGCCGCTTTATCAGCCAACAAACGCTAGGACGTGTAACATCATTATCAAACCTTATGAAGCGTAAAAACAATTTGAATCTATCAAGGGACATTGCAGCTCGAAATAATGGTAAGTGAACAGGTTTCCACAATTCAGTCAAATGCTCTCTATTAGATTTATGTACTCCACTACGAATTAGAATGCCAAAAAATGCATTCAATTCTTGTTCTGTGAATGGTTTGAATGTTTTTTCTTTCGGTCGCTTGCTGCCATCAGGGTAATTTTCCATTAGTTTATTATTGTATGCTTCAGTAACCTTCATCCCTTTTCGATTAGTTTCCCGCAAAATTATGTCGCACATTTCATTGGACAAGATACTTTTGAATGTTTCCATTGGATTGTAAAGTTTACTGAAAGATGCAGCTCCACTTGACGAATAATGTTTCGACGACTAGTTTGTGTTCTTGGAAGTGGATCAAGCTGCCACTGAGTTCCATCTTTTGCAATAACACCATTTTCAGATAATTCTTCTTCAAAGCTATCATCTGAATCGTAATAGTCACTCTCAATTTCGATTTCAGCTTCTGGCTCAACATCAGATACTTCTGATCTGTCCTCGTCAACCAAAGGAATATAATCATGTTCATTATCAGAAGCAGTAAACTCACTTTCATCACTAGAAGACCCTGCTAGCATTTCCGCTAATTCTACCGAATTATATCTTCGAACGCGTGTTCTTTCTTTAGAAGTACTCGCTCCAATATTCATAATGAAATAATTATTAATTCACAAAATAACAACTTCTTCTTCTTCTTCTTTGATCCGTTAGCTGGCGGTCCGAGCGGGACGTCCCCGCAACGGATACGCTGCTGTCGGTGCCGCTGGGTCCCGAACTCTATTCACGATTCGCTTCCATTCTTCTCGGTTTTTGGCGGTGTCTCGAGCCTCGGTAACTGATAATCGTTGATTCTTTAAGTCACCCTCGATATTCTTCAACCAGGTTTTCTTCGGTGCCGATCGCTGTATTCTCCAGTCTGCAGGACGGTCTCGCCAGAGAAGTTTACGTGGCAAGCGGTTATCATCCATTCAGCAAACATGTCCAAACCACAACTAAACTCATAAAAGAAAAATATACGTATACGGTCAAATGTCAATAACAAGCACAATTCACTGAATGGGGTGTGATACAAAGGAGACTAACGCGCACTGGTGAAATCGGTTTTTTCCAAATTTTTTTAGTGCTACACGAGGTGGTCGCATTCGTTGCGTTGTTCTGCTTCGTATATGCAACTGTGTATGTGAGTTAGAGCGTGTTTATACATGTGACAAGAAAAAAGAGAAAGAAATGTGCATATGTGTTAATTTTCACCCAGCAAATTTTTGGATGAAAATACTTTCGTTAGAGTTTCGTCAGGTGCGTCTTTCTTTCCTCTATCTTTTCTCGTTTCTCCCCATTTACAATTCAGTCTCCTGTGTAGCCCCCCCCCCCCATGAGTGTTTCTTGTACCTCTCTCCATCCTACCCCCGCTTAGGTACCCGGGTACCTCGTCACTCTGATGAAGTTGTTTTTTTTGTCACTCACATAAGGGTTAAATGAAATAAAAAAAAGGAAAATCGTTCTAAAAAAGGATTGTAGCAGAGATAGTGGTGTCAAATTATAAATGCATTAACCGAAATGTAACAGTAGTAACGTTAGAGTGCGTTTACATGTTACTCTCATTAGGCTGGCGTACACGGGTCAATATTAAACACCGGTTAACCGGTTTGTTATCATACTCTCGGGGTACATGGGTCTTGCTTCACCAAGATTAACTTATTATCTTTAGATGGGATATCAACGGCTAAGGCCGAGTAATGTTTCTTTATCTATAAGGCATTTGTGCATGTGTTAGTTTTTAAGCAAAAATTTTTGTTGGACAAGGTACAATACTTCCCTCTCTTGCTATTGACCCAATTGCTATGTTAAAATGGGCTTTATTTAGTAGTTTTCGACAAAGGCATATGTGAAAAAGAACAAAAAATATCAAAGTTGGCGCAGCCGAGCGGTTACTTTAACAATTTTAGTTAGGTTCAGCAAAGAAAATCGATACAGTTCGAAACGAACGTTGGAAAATCGTTGATGCATTGTGTGTCGGAAAGCATATGTCCAATATCAATATGGTCGTCAGATTTGTTCATAACTTTTACTTGCAATGCAGAATGGGATGAGACTGAATCATGATGCATGTTATAAATATTCAAAGCGGTATTCAAGAGCATTGATTTCTGAAAATGTAATCGGGAACAATGGTTACCCAATGTATCTTCGTCGACCGACTAAGGTCAATGGCAAAGAGATAACTTGGAAGGCTACGATTGTGAAGCTGACAATCGTTGGGTCGTACTCTATTCGCCATTATTGTCCAAGACGTTCAATGCTCTCATAAATGTTGAATTTTGCAATTCTGTCGAATCAATCAAAATCATATTCAAATATATAATGAAGGGGAGCGACATGGCTGTTTTTGGTGCTGCTAATGCAAATGCGATCGACAAAATAACACAATATTAAATGGGACGTAAAGTTAGCAATAATCTAACGGTATGGCAATTTCTTTCATTCGTAATTGATAAAAGCAAATATGCAACTGTTGTTCATTTGGTTGGTCATCTAGAAAATGGCCAGCGTATATATTGTACAACGGATAATGCTGCGGAAAGAGCTGAATGGTAACCATCCACCATATTGATGGGTGCAGCGAGGCGCAACGGGTTCCAGCTAGTAAATATTAAAACAATTTTGTACGGCACATCTTAGAGTAGGTGATTTTCCTTGTATCGTGCAGAAAGCTCCAAAATTTTTTCCAAATTGGTTAGTTTTGGTATTTCCAATTGGTTTATTTTCGCTTCCGGAAGATATTTCTGAATAAATTTCTCCTTTTCTAGTCCTTTCACGTAAATTGTTGCATTTGAATAATTCGACAGTATCTTGGGTAATTCGTTGTAATTAATAATGCCGCCGTTCCATCTTAATCCATTTATTTTTCTAAAGTTGAAATCATTTTGCCAACGAGCTTTTGACGGTAGTTCATTATACGGGTATGGAGGCATAAAATAGTATAAACTTGGTATAAGCGACCTGTGATGCAAGACGGACAGCTCCTTAGCAAATAGCTGTCCGTTAATTCCACTGACAAATTGTACATCTAAAACAACTCTATCGGAACTCATAACTTTAACTACTCAAAAGAAAATATCAAAATATTAAAATTTATTTATTTTAAAGCTTTATATATGCTACTCGAGTGTTTTATTATGGGGTGTCCGCTCTTTTTCCTCCGTGATCTTTTCCACTGCCTTGAGGCAAATGGACTGATGTTACTTCCAAACAAAATGTGTCAGTGCTTGCTCCTTCTGAATTGCTCTGGAAGATTTTCGCAACCATTTCCCAGATGTCACTAGTTTTTACATCAGATGCCAACTTATAATTTATCCATCCAGGGCCTCTTTCCCTAAAGCTGGCACCGCAAAAAGTAATACCAACGTAGTCATTTGGTTGGATCGCCGTCATCACATGCTGAATAATGTCTTCAATGCTGCTCTTAGACCATGTTAAAGGTTCTACATGCCTTGGCGTGTCATTGATTTTAAATTCAATTTTGCGAATCCTCACATTGAAACGTTTGTTGTGGGTTATTATATCTCTAATGATGCTAAATTTAGCCATTTTTCAACAATGTTTTCTAAGCTATGCCAAGCACGCACGTTGCATATTGCTTTCGTTTCCCTGTTTATATAGGAGCTCGAAGGCACAATAATGAATAATTAATTTAATGATTAATAAAAATTTGATATTACAAAATCCATTTAATTTTCCCGCATTTAAATGAAAAACGTATCATGTGCAATTCTTCTCTCTTTCACACTTTGTTTTGCATTTAATCTTACCCTGCGCTGAATCTCAGCTAGCAAAAAGTGTATTTTTTACCCGTCCCGATATTTATGAATGTATCAAGCTCATTCATTCACTCGGTTTCATAATTTCAGATAGTAACAACAACAACCACCATGCAATACTCGCCGAGAATCATCGGCATCGAAAGTATCCACAGTGTCTGGCTGTGAAGCATGGGGCACATGCGCAGGCACCTGTCATGTACCCTGCAAACATTACAAGTTGTGATCGAGGTTTTTAAATATTGGCGATGGAAATTTAACTAAAAAATCATATAAAACATTAATTATTAATTTAACATAGTTTTAATAATATAAAATATTAAAGACTTTAAAATATTAGAGACAGTCATCATCCACAGTGTCTGTCTGTTCAGGTTATAACAAAAACAACAACAATGCAATAGTTGCACTGCAGCACAACCGCTGTTTTTGCCGCTCAAGCTGCTGCTGCAGTTTTTGTTTCGCTTGGTCTTTCTTTTTCATATTCGCGGGCTCTTGCAGTTGTGATCACGATCATGTCCACGTTATTTTCATCGGCTCACTGGATCGCAAGATCTAAAAATAGATTTTCACAACTGGATATGTAATCAAGTAATCCGATTCTATCCAACTGTCGTCTTAGTCGAGTTGTCTAAGGCGTTGGTTTTTCTGTTCGCGATTTCTGTGGTGCTGGTTCGATTCCCAAGCAATGTGGGATTTTTCTGTGGAATAACTTTATTTATTTATTATTATTTATTAAGTACACATCTTTTAGAGTAAGAAAAAAGCATTGACGGGAACAGACTTGTTGTACAGAGTGTAAGATCCGTGCTCTGCAGAGACCAGGGCACTTGCAAACCCGATAAATAGCAGCTTCCATCACGGCTTGGGCGATAGCTTTCGCCAAAGTGTAAACAAGTATTTAATGTATTACGTGCCGACTACCCGCCGAGCCCGCCCCCTCCCGCTGAGCCAAGCCACCGACCGGCCTGGCCGAGCCCGCCCCTCCCGCTGAGCAAAGCCACCGACCGACCTGACCCAGTTCCCAGACTGGTCCACGGCCAAGGCCAATCACCTTGACCTACATTCCAGCGTTAGAAAAGAGTTCCCCCGCTACAGGGGGCCCACTAACTACTTCTACACCTCCCATAGACATGATGTACCCGTCGAGCCATCGAGTTCTCAACATTCGCCCCCAGCCCCCGCCGCCGCCCCCGTCGTCGCCATCGCCATCGCTAATACTTCCGCTGCACTCTCCTCCAAACCTCCGCACTCAAACTTTCACCTTCGCGGCGCCACAAGTGGGCGTGCCTCACACACATAACAATAACAGCGATGACCTTGATCTACTCAAACAGTTAATACGTCTGGCACACATTCCAAGGTCACCCACTTACCATAATTACAGGTTGATGACCTGTCAACATAATTACACTTGATTAATCACCTTGACCTTGACCTAGTGATCTGGTTCCCACCGCAAACCGTCCTAATACCTACTCCCGTTCAAAATGAAGTTCACTTTTATGGATTCAGCAGAGCAATAGCTTCCCAAAGAGTCATCACTCGTTAAAATCCGACTTTTCTTTAGAAACCTTTCAACAAATACGTTAACCATTACAAACATGACGAAATTTTCAAACTTTAGTTCAGAACTGTTTGAACGGCGGATTGTTTTGGGAATTGAGTTCATCGCGGGATTTCCAGTGATTACAGTTTGGCCTTTTCGGACAAGTTTGACAAATATTGGTACTATCTCCTGAAATCGTTCAAATTGAAAATGAAGTTTTTACCATTGCAGTTTATCATCAGCGCGTCAACACGCTCAAAATGAATTCGCTTTATAGTGTAGCAAACGAAGTGCCAGGGACATGTTTGTTTGCTACTGTTCAACAAAAAAAAGTTCTTTAGAAAAGCCTTGCGGATTTACCATTCTTATCGTTATTTCAAAGAGCTTCCTTCCATCATACTGGGAAGTTGATCGTGTGGACCGAAAGGGTCGAACCCACATGGCAACTAGTTCAGTTTATTTTCAGCAAGTAGATATCCATAGATATCCATTCCCACGATTGTCCATCCTGCATAACATTGGCCTCCAATGTTGTTTGCCTCGCCTTCATAAATTCTACACAAGCTGACGTTGTCCTCAGATCCTCGTGCGAACTTACTTTTTTGATATCAAAGGTGTTGTTAAGTTTCACTTTTGTGACTCGATATGGCCCCAAATACTTCGTCTTAAGCATGTGTCCAGGTCTCATCTGTGTACGCCTTATAACCACTAATGACCCGCTGTTATATATACTTGGTTGCTTTCTCTTCTTATTAACTTGAGCCTTAAATTTCGGTTTATAAAGTTGAAGCTCAGAGCTAGAGTTATTATTTCCAAAAGCAAGACCGTCGCTACCACAGGCCTGGAAGTTGCAAAGCTAATTGACACTAACGTATGTACATAGCTGTTGGTAGGGCCAAAATCTGACGTTTAAGCAAGCATTTATATGGCGGGATGTAAGTTTTTCGTATATTTTTTGCAGTAAAAAGGGATAAAATAATTGTGAAATTCAAAGATTTGGGTTCAATAATTAAAAAACACTAAACCCTTACAATTACTAACAAATTTATTTCAATTATAACAAATTTAAATCGCGTGGTTTTATTTACTATATAAGAATTTTAGATTCGCTTTGATTTATTAAAATTCACGGTTTCTATAGATTCGGTTCCCTGTTAGATGGCGAATGACTTTCTTTTTCTTCAAGGCCTTTTTTGGATCCTCTTGTTTCGTTATTCCCGTTTTCCTTGCCGATTTTGTGCGAATTACCAAAAGCTATGTTGTGATATTCATCAATAAATGGGTCAGTAGGTAAGTAGACATTTTTATGTATATTTGTTTTAAATGTTTATTATTGATTTGCCACTAATAGCTACTTTCTTTTAGGTCATATAACTTTGCGCATTTTAGAGAAAATGTCATTTAAAGAACCCCCAAGAAAAAATATACACTACCACAAATTTTAAGCCCTGTATCATAAACTAATGACCTTATAATATAATACAAAATTATATAAGAACCAACATACCTTGCTTGATCACCGATATAATACACTTCCATAGATTATATCGTTAAACGTAAGAAATTAATGTTTTTATATCGAGCATAAGCTGGCATTCCTTATTCGCAGAAGTATTATTTTGCCTAAACTATGAACTTTATGCTCATGCGCTCGATGACTCATAGCAGTCAGCGACTTAATATTTTTACACGTGATCTGATACATTATTGCAACTACGATGATACAATTTTTTTCAAAGCGAGCCCCACTGTGCGCCTTAGGAAAACATTTTATTTTCGCAGTAAAAAGTTATAAAATATAGTATTTTATCACTGTTTACTGCACATGGTATACCTGTGATAAGTGTTTTAGTGATTTAATTAAAAAAAAAAATAAAAAAAACGGGTGATCAAGAGTGTTTTAAGTGTGGTTAAGATGACCAATTTTTTTACATTCGCGGTGGTTTTTTCATGTTTATTTAGGGAAAAAAAATGTTGAATTTGTGTAGTAATCGAATTAAACGTGGTTTTTAAGGAATAATTCTTAAAAATAATATTGCAGAAAAAAGTGTAGAAAAAATAAACTTAAAAAACAAGTTCACCTATACTATGGAAACCAATTAACGCACTTAATGATTTCACTCATTTATTTCATTGACTAAATCACTACAACTAATCACTGATAATCCTGTTTCTGTAAAAATTAATTAAATATATTATTTTATCCCTTTTTATTGAAATGCTTGCTAAAACATCAGATTTTGGGCCTACCACTTGCTCATACAAATAGTCTCTCTACTTCCAGGCTTGTATTGTAGTAGCGACGGTCTTGCCAAAAGTCATGTTCGAATCAATATGGTGACATAAGCCTCTGATGTTGTAACTCAACTTTCGAGCACCTTCATCATGAGCCATATCACACTAGGTGTTATCGTTAATATAGGCTTAACCTCTAAGATCTGAACCATCATCACTTGAGACAACTTGGGAACTTTCGACCAGTCCGATATTAGTTTTCAAGAGCTCTGTGACAATACCATCAACTTCAAAATATTCATTATAAGATTCTTACCACCTCACCTCCTACCCCAACTTCTTCATCCTCAATACATCCGTCGTCTGCAAAAAGTTGGTTTTCATTAAAAAGTTCATGGTCTTCAAAGCATTCATTGTCTTCAACAGCTTTATCATTAAAGCGTAAGCTCGGTGTTAGACAGAGTGAGCGTCTGAAGACTAAAAAGGATAGAACTACAAGTACGTCGGACATTGCTTGGGAAAGATTGCAAACAATGCCAGTAGAAATAAAAGAAAATGATTTTTACATATGTCTTTTAAGTAATAACTCTATGCAATTTTACCCGGAAAATACGCTATCGGCTTTTACAAATGCACTTGCGAAACCATGCAAGTTTCATGGGAACTGGCGTGTTGGAATAACTGAAATTGCATTACCAAATTTTGAAATAACAAAACGTGCAATCTCCAACAATGGGGGAAATGTGCGTAAACGAGTGAGGCGTGAATATGACCAGTTAAAGGAAACTAGAAAGCAGCATCAAAAGGATTTTAAAATACTTAGCATCAAAATAAATGAAAATGTAAAATTTGAATGGACACCAGAAAATCTTGAACAAGTTAGTTACAGACCTGGACAAATATACATATCAGCATTTTTATTAACATTTTATAATGCAGTTACACCTTCATGGTATACCATGTACTTGAATGATGTTAAATCGAAAATGTGGAAGGGCTTAGAAGATGACCACTTTAATGAAGTTATCCCTGAAATAAAGTATAAGCAGGAGCCAGACGAATACATATTGCACATATATCAAGGAAAAAAGACTTCAGAACACGTTGTTTTAAAATATAAGAACTATGAATCAATTGAAGATTTTGTTGATGATGTGTCAAGTTCCTAGGAAGAATAGAAAACATTCTGTTTTGAAGAATACAAAGACAATTATACACATCCAACGGCTAGCATAAAAACAGCTGAAAATAAAGAGAAAAGAGGTAGTGAAAAGAAGCATGATGTATTCGAACTCCGTTTAGAGGAATTGGGTGTTACGATAAAAATAAAAAAACCACTACCCTCACACTTGAATGTTAAAGATGACATTGCTTTTAGCCAATTTACACTTTGACGATAAACAACTTAGCGAGGAAGAAAAACATAAACGAATTATTGAAAAATACAATTTTTGAAATATTAAATAGACTAAAGAAAGATTCACTCAAAGCAAAGGCACCCGAGCAACGGAAAATAACTAAAAACAGTGAAATTTTGCAGGTCCCATATGAAAAACAAAGCTCGGGCGAATTTTTATCTACACCAGTACCTATTAATACAAACATAGATAATCTGTCAAACTTCATCACAGATGTATTTCTCCAAACACCTGAAAACAAACGTAATCCTGATGTCTTGTTGACAGAAATAAAAGAGTCATTTGACACTGCGGGCTTACGCCAAGAGCATATGTCAATAATGGAAAAAATTAATTCTCTTGATACAACAATTAAAGAATTGAAGAGCGATATTCCAAAACGTACTAAGTCAATTTTTGTTTAATTTTAATATTGTATTGCTTTCCAATCTATGACGTAGTAGTTATGCATTCACATAAACATTTATCACAAATCATACTCATTCCGATGTATAATGGGTCATACAAATGAATTTTCCATCAATTTCAATAACTAGTATTCATATTGAATTTTTTAATGTTTTTTTTATATTAAAAATAAAAATTTGAAAAATACTATTCTTTCTTTTGCTGGGCTGAACTTTCTGAGGACTGAAAACATTTACCATAGTATCATAATTTTACTATGAAATTTTATTTCAAAATGTACTAAGTAATTGACTTAGTACATTATGAAAATGTACCACCATAAATAAAACCATTTTTTTCATATAAAATGTAGCAAATTTATTTATATTTTTATAAATAATAGTTTCTTTTATCGGTTTTTTGAGAAAGGAAATAATATTACAGCCCTTTAGGCGAGAGTGAAAGTGATATTCAGTTTTTTTTTATTTCCCACTAATTACATCATAAGAACTTAGCACGTTTTGGAATATCGCTCTTCAATTGATGTTGCGATTACAAAGAAGTACACCAGAAACTGTAAAAGATTGCCCTGAGAAAAATATAATACATATATACACTGATATTATACAACCTAGAGCTATAGGCGACAAGCTAGTAAGATATCTACGAATAATACCGATTCAAGGGTGTGGTACTATATTAAGATTTGAGCATGTAGAATACTGTCCTATTGAAAAAACTTTTATTGAAAGTATTTCTATAAAAATAACTGATCATCAAGGGGAGTTAGTACACTTTAAAACAAATTATATTCCTACATATGTAATGCTTCATTTTAAGAGACAATAAAAACTATAAATATTTGCACAACAGTATGTTTTGCATAGTATTAATAGAATTACGAAATGGATTCTGTCTAAGACTCTTTTGCCTTAAAGTTTCGATTAATTTGCTTAGGGTTCTTGTACCCGTAAGCGTATGACGTTATGTGTAAAACAGTGCTTGATACTGCTACACTAGAATGATTGTTTCAAGTAGGCTCACTTGGTAATATGCGAAATAAAAGCCTTTGTTTCAGGTGAATAGATAATCTCTGAATGACTTCATTTATTTTCCAACTTTTCTTAAATACTAATTTTTATCACACAAACTAACAAAAAGAACAACATAATCGACATATTTCTTTTCTCACGAGAAAATTCAAGTTGAAAAACAAAAGCATTAAATTTCGTCTGGCGACGAATTATACCTTTTTAATTATTAGTTTACGGGGCATTTTCTTGAGGAGATAAAAAGCTTTTTGGTGCAAGTGCAGGAAATGGTATTGAATTACGGTGTGAAGGAATTTACTTTTGTGCTTATTCTATGTCTATGCTAATTTTTTCTTTTTCTATTTTTTTATGTTTTTATGTAGGAGATTCAACATCCTCCCCCGCGTTAAATGCTATTTAACAACTAATTATTCATTAAAATTAATTCGGAATTCTGATTCTTCAGCTTCTCTTCTGGCCAGACTGACCCGAGGTTGCGGTATTGGTGTCTTTCTGTTTTCTCTGTTGGGGGCTGTCCGACTGCGAAAGTATCGAAAGGCAATGCCGACCATTATAATTATAATTAACCCTATGGAGATGTATCCTAGGGCGAATTGATGCACTTCTCGTGGTTTAATATTCATCAATTCGTAGTTTTTTAGTTGATTTAATTGTTTCTTTAGTGAGTCTAGTTCCAGCAGTTGGGGATGGTAGCTGTAGTTTTTCTTCTCGATGAGCTGTGGTTCCTTCCAGTTTGTTGCATTCGTTAGATTGCTAAACGGTAGGTATGCTAATGATGTTGTTGAAGGTACTCTGTTATGACCTTGGATGCTAAGGTGAGGCTGCTTGATCATACAATCCTCCAGTAACTCAATATCCCGGATCCTTGTAAATGAAGGTGTTGAGCCTTGCCTTTACACACCATGTTCACCTTGGTTTTAGCTTTTTCAAAAAAAAAAAAAAAAGCTTATACAGAGGCTCTGTCCGTCTGTCCGTCTGTCCGTCTGTCCGTCTGTCCGTCTGAAGCCTACTTTCATCTCTGAAAGTACTGCAGATACAGACTTGGGAAATATCTCAAAATGTAGCTCTTGGTCAAAAGACCAAAAACTGAGAAAATGGTCTGGAAATTTCAACCAGAAGTATATTTAACAACAAAAGTATATTTAACAACAAAAAAGAGATTTCTAATAAAGTCTATATATCGGTGGCCTAGAGGTAAGGCGCTGGAGTCCAATCCCAGGCGAACCAAGTTCAATCCCCGACCGCAAAATGGTGAAATAAAAATTTTTTTTTACTTCGGTGTAACATGTTTTAATTCTATTTCTCACTAAATTATATTATTTAATAATGATACTCAGGAGAACATAAACATTTATTTAATTAAAAGTGCAAAAAAATCATTTTCTTGAGGTTTTATGGCTCTTCGGCAGCTTTATAAATCATTAAGAAATTTCGCGGAAATAATATAAATTATTTATTTGTTTATATGCATATTTTATATGCTGTTCATTTTATTATTGTTTATAGTCATGTAGGTGGTGCTGTAGACCAAAACAAAAATTTAATTTTATCGAACTTCGCTGTGGATTTGTCACAAAAAATATGTATGATTTAAACGAAACATTTGGTAGGTTTAAAACGAAAAGTAGATATCTAATTTTTACCAGTAGACCAGTGCAGATACGCTTTTGAAAAGCCAAAAACTAGAAAAATTCTTAGCAGTATATGGAAGGTGGGAAAATTTAGGATAAATGCTACTTAAACAAGGAAAAATCGAGAGCACCGCAGCAGATGACCGGAAAGGGGGCGGGGGAGCCCAAATGTGAGTTTTAGGGGGTTAAACGTGTTTTTTTGCGATTTCTGAGAAAAGTAGACCTCCTATCGAAAAAAGTTAAATGTAACGTTGATAATTAAAAGATCTAGAGCTTTTGTTCAAACCATTTTTCGACATAACCTCAAAAAATGGAGAAAAACGTCAAAAACTGAGTTTTTCGTTTATCATTTTCATCTTTCACAAAAATGATCCAATTTTAATCAAATTTGAAGAAAATGTAGATTTTCATGTTTCGAAAAGGCCCAATTTTTTTCAAGCGATTGGTTGTGTAGTTTTGTTTTTATGACCTTAATTTAAAAAAAGGCCCAATTTTCAATCAAAAAAGTTGGCGAACGAATTTTTGATTTTGAAAATTTTGAAGACGAGTTTTTTTTCGTTGAATCCTCTATTTTAAGATGGTGTAAAAAAATGATAGTGTCACAATAGAAAAATATCGATAAAAATTCGAAAACCCAAAAACATCCTTTTTCAAATATCGATTTTTCCGTTTTAGGCCAAAAAAATATTTCTACGTATTGTGATGGCTTGTACATTAAAACTTACTGGTAGAACCCAGCACTCGACATTCGAGCACCATTTTATAAGTCTATAAGTCTTCAATAACAAAATTTTTCGAGAAGAATAAAACAAAATTGAAAAATGAAACAAATTTTTTATAGTTGGAAAAAGCAATGCCAAAAAACCAACTTTTATTATTTGCTAATGTCTTATATTACATTTTATTGTATTACACTCTACTGGCTGCTAAATACAATTGCCCATGAGCAAAGACTATGCCGTGTTTAAATAATAAGTGTGTTCGCGTACTCGAATGCTGTTATGTTGGAGAGATACTGTTCATCATGAAACTCAACACATTTTTCAATCTCTTGAGAATCTTCAATAAAGTCATCGACTTCGTGAAGGTCCTCAAGCTCATCACAATCTTCATTATTAATAATCTCCTCCGAATCGCTGAGATCTTCTATTGGTTGATTTTCAGAATTTGAACAGTTGTTGGCTCCGGTACAATTGGAACATAAAAGGGAGCATTTTACTCCATGCTTTCGACAGCCACATCTTTTACTATCACAACCAGTTTCACAGCTGCAGCAGATAGATTTAAGCAAACTTTCAGGAATTAATTTCTTTTCGGTAAATTTAGGTGTTATTCCGTTTAAATGGTTTTTCCACCCCCAATCTGTAGCTTTCAGTTCGTTACCCAGCCAAGTCTGAATTCGAAAATAGACCCCGTAGCAGTGTTGTTCTGGTGCTCTCTCGGTTGGTGCTAGCTTTTCTAAATTGAACGAAGATCTTGCTGCAGCGGTTTGATACATTTCAAATCTTAATTCGTTTAAGGAAACAGCTTTTCTTTTACACTTATACAGAGACGCTATTAGCTTCAGTCCATTTTGAGCTATTGCTTGTTTGGCTGCATTTCTCTGATAGAAAATTTCTGCCAGTTTTGATAAATTTTGGTTACCAAGCAGTAATTTTACGATCGTTTTTTTACTTTTCCCAGTAAAACTGGATGTCGTGTCACAGTTTTTGCTGTATTATTTTGTTTTTTGTCTTTAATAAGTTGAATAATGTTTATTCAAGTGTTCTCATTTGAAACCGTTCGAACAATATTTTTGGTTTCATGAGTGCAGCTGACACCACATAAAAAACAACAAGTGCCAAAATCGAAGTCTTTTGCAGATTTTATAATTTCCTTACACGTCTTACTCGCGGGTAGCAAGTATTACCTATACGAATGATGAAAGAAAACCAGTGTAGACATAGATTAACTTGTAAAACCGGTTTTAATGCTTCTGAAGGAATACTAGTATAGTTACTCGCAATGGTACTTCATTTTTCCATCATCAAATATGTAGTATCAGATCAATCTTCTAACTATACCTTCATAAACTCAAAAAAATCATTTTATTAGGCAATAAATTAAATAAAAGAAGTTGCTCGGGCCGGCCAAAAACTGTAATTTTTCATTTGCTTTCTTGGGTGAAATAATTGTTTAAACAAATTTTTTCACATCTGAAACTGTTACATGAAGCTCCCTTATAATATACTGCATTAAAACAGTTTTGCGCCACTCTTAAAGCTTTATGTCAAAGAGAGATAAAGAATTAGCGAAGTTTACGGAAAAATCGATATTTGAAAAAGGATGTTTTTGGGTTTTCGATTTTTATCGATGTTTTTCTATTGTGACACTATCATTTTTTTACACCATCTTAAAGTAGAGGATTCAACGAAAAAAAATCCGTCTTCAAAGTTTTCAAAATCAAAAATTCGTTCGCCAACTTTTTTGATTGAAAACGGGGCCTTTTTTTTAAATTAAGGTCCTAAAAACAAAACTACACAACCAATCGCTTTGAAAAAAATTGGGCCTTTTCGAAACATGAAAATCTACATTTTCCTCAAATTTCATTAAAATTGGATCATTTTTGTGAAAGATAAAAATGATAAACGAAAAACTCGGTTTTTGACGTTTTTCTCTATTTTTTGAGGTTATGTCGAAAAATGGTTTGAACAAAAGCTCTAGATCTTTTAATTATCTACAATGTTTACATTTGACGTTTTTCGATAGGAGGTGTACTTTTCTCAGAAATCGCAAAAAAACAAGTTTAAGCCCCTGAAACTCACATTTTGGCTCCCCCGCCCCCTTTCCGGTCATCTGCTGCGGTGCTATCGATTTTTCCTTTTCCACCTTCCATATACTGCTAAGAATTTTTTTTTTCTCAAAAATTATCTGCACTGGTCTACAGGGCATATAAACGCTTACTGAAATGAATGAAAATTTATAAATTTAATTGCACGAACGATGTATTTAAGACCGTCTTTATAGTCCATGAATATAAGTAAGTGATTTTTCTCAGAATTATTAATATTTTACAAACGATTTGCCCCATATCTAAAAAATTTTGCAGCCCTTTGTTTAAAAGCATATTTTTAAGTTTTTATTAACTAAATTTGTATGTATTAGGCATAAAAACTGTTAAAATTAGTTCAACCTAAACATTTCATAGGCACCGAACAAATTACTTTATTGCTTCAAAACTGATAGAAGGTCGGTGGGAGAGTGCGTAGCGCGTTGGATCCTCGATCCAGCGGCGCGTAGCGTTGCAGGTTCAAGCCCTGGTCGGGAAGATTTTTTTTTCTCTTTTTCTTCTTTCTGAAATGATTTATTAACATATTAGTCAACCACCGATAGTATCAGCCATGGCCCGAAGTACCGTCGCACAGTGGTCTGAAATCCCCAAAACCTGGACAAAAGTACCAAAACGAAAGTTTTCATTTAGGTACTTTTTTCGCGTGGGTTAAGTATAGTGGCCCCCTTGGAGTATTTCAAGGCCCTTGGCAAGAGGCAGATGTTCGAAACCTCTTTTGTATTCCATTTGGAAAGTGAGTGTCGAACACGCTACACGCAGCACGTTCTCTCGGAGCAAAAGCACGTGCTACGTTTTTGCGTGTAGATTGCAGTACGTTTGCCCGTTTCCTTTTCTGTAAAAAGGTTTCTTCTCCTAAGAGTAAGTACAATTATACTGTGTTATTGAAATGAACATAAATAAATAATTGTATTGTTTATTTATGATCAAATATGTAGGAAATTGTGGTGATTTGATTAACGATTCGGCTTATAAATTGATGGCTAAGTACAAACTTCCATCGACTTCCACTAAGTAATACGCATGTAATTGTTTATTAATCATCTCTGCAAAACATATAAAAAAATCAGCTGCTCCTGCTTGCTCCATGTCATTCTATCCACGATAGAGCATAATATCCATGGCTCTGGGCACTACCCCCACTGTGTTTCAGGCCGAGGTACTTGCCATCCAGGTGTGTGCTCAGACTTGTATAGAGTCTTAATAGAGCTCCAAATAGCTCTAACATTGTTATTTTCTCCGACAGTCAAGCTGCATTGCTGGCCATTAAATCTCACAGGGTGTCATCAAAGACTGTCCTCCTGGACTGTCTCCGATCTCCGAAATTCTTAAGCAGGAACAACAGTGTCACGCTGATATGGATTCCGGGCCACGAAGGTCACATTGGTAATGAAATTGCCGACAGCCTGTCTAGAGTAGGCGCAAACTCATCACCTATCGGTCCGGAACCTTTCTGTAGCTTAGCAAGCTACCACGTTAGAACGGCCATCAAAAATGGACAAGCTGTTTCTTCATAGCTGGACAAACACACAGGGTGCTCGTCAAGCTAAAAGATTCATCCAAATCGATAAAGCTAAAGTGGGAAAACTTTTACATCTCAACAGGTGGGAGCTAAAAATAATAATAGAGCTCTTGACGAGCCACTGTTCGCTTAACTACCGTCTAAACAAAATAGGTCTGGTGGCTGATTGTAGCTGTCGGTTCTGCGGAGCAGCTCCTGAAGCTGCGGAGCACTTGCTGTGCGACTGTGAGGCTACAGCGAGGAAGAGATTCGGCCTCCTCCATCGGGACTTCCCTACCCCCAGGGGCATTTGGGACAGAAATCCTAAATCAGTTTTAGGCTATATTAGAAGCCTTAACTTTGATAGTTTTTAAAGACGGGGATGGCACAATAGACCAAATAAATAGGTCGCAGTGCCGGCAAAGGCACCCCTCCACAAGAAATAGAAAAATCACGATATACTACATATTTGCTCAGCGTATAGTTTTGAACGTCCTATTCAGGCGCTATATATTAACTTTTTTTCATCTTTATAACAAAGTATTTATAACAAATCTTTGCGACAAATAAAGCCTAATGTATTTGAATTTGAAAAAAAGTTTGCATCTAAAATTAATTGTTAAATTAAATAAAAAAAGTTTATTTTCATTAACAATTCTAGTACATTTCCGTTAAAAATTATTACTGAGCAACCACAAAACGTCCTTATTACAGATTTTCATTTAATTCAAAAAAACAAAATTGGCCGCCATATTGGATCCACTATTTTGTTTAGTAAAAATCTAATGACGGATTAATAATTAGCTACTCCGAACAGCCATTATTGCATAATTTCATTCAATTCAATTAAATATGAACAAAGTTGTGCGCCATATTGGATGCGCCATTTTGTTTTTTTTTTTTTTTCAAAACCTGATAACGGATTCTTACTCAGTAACTCTGAAAACCCCCATATACCAATTTTTATCAAATTTGCTTAAATTTTCATAAAGCTGGTCGCCATATTGGATCCGCCATTTTGTTTTTTGAAAATCTGATAACGGATTCTTACTCAGCGACCGCGAAAACCCCTATATACCAGTTTTCATCAAATTTGCTTAATTTTTCATAAAGTTGGTCGCCATATTGGATCCGCCATTTTGTTTTTTGAAAATCTGATAACGGATTCTTACTCAGCGACCCCGAAAACCCCCATATACCGATTTTCATAGAAAAATAATTTTTCTTACGGTAGTAAATTAATTTTGTCCAGGTTTTGGGGATTTCAGACCACTGTGCGTCGCCTGTGGACTGTGTAGGGCTGCGAGTTCGATTCCGGCTGGCGGTGCTTTTTTTTCGTCATAATTTTTTTTTAATTTCCTTCGGGGATTTGTTTCATATGAAACAAGTTTTTGACATGAATACGTCTCTAAATTTGCTTCCAGAACAAAAACCGATGATAACGAAATTATGGCATATAGTTTTTATTTGCAGCTCAAAAACTATTGTTTAGGTATATTGAATATAGAAATATACCATGATGTGGGTGAAGAATCAAAGAATTCTATTGTTTACATTTTATTTCCTTTTTTTTAAGCTATGATGATTATATTGTAGTGCTTGTTAAATACTTTGTTAAGTTTTAGATTACGCAGTCTCACAACTTATAACCTACATAAGCCTTTAACAAAATCTTTTCAAGATTAATTATATATAGCTTTGGTCAGTGTAATACTTATGAATCTCCATGGCCAAACTAGGATACAGCATTACGACAATAATTAAATCAATGCAACGTGAAATAAAAGTTCTAGTTAAGAACGGATTTGGCTTATTTAGCTTATTATAGATTGAGTTATAGCTCACAATTGAATATGTACCAAAAGTTTTAATTAGTCGCCGCTTTGAGATTTTACCATCAACGCAGGCTTAGTTTATTATACTACAATAAATCATCATAGCTAAAAAAAGTACTCAAATTCATCAAGAATCGAAACCTGGTCCTTCGCACCCCGATCTAGCGCCTTCCCATTACTCCAAATACTAACTTGTAGGTATGTGGCAATAAACATATGTATTTATTTATGCTTACGTAAAAAGGTACATTCCAATGCTAGATATGTATAAAGTTTCGAAGGAAGTAAACAACTGAATTATGACAACAGATTTTCTATTAATTATGAAATGTATTTTGTATATTTGATAATCATAGGTAAAACAAAGAGTAATGTAATATTGCCATAGATGGTGTTCACTATTCTTTGTCATAGATGGGGTGCAATTAAAATATATCTATTCTTTCAAATTCTGTGCACGTGCATATATGCTATGGATAAACAGATGCCTATGTTTTTCAGTAGATGTTCTACATTTAAAGAAAAGTGAAGTGCGTGCGTGATTTTTTCTTTAAAAATAAAAAAAAAGTTACATTGAAGTGTAAATTAATACAAAAGGTGCGGTAAGCCGAATTTTTAACAATAATACATGTATGTTTAAGTAAAATAATACACCTAATTCTGTTGTGCAAAGTGCTTCACATAGATTTGCCTCCAATCCAAAGAAAAATGTTTAGATTCGTTTTATATAGTGTTTACATGTGTGATGTGCTTTTTTTTTAATTTGACACATTCGAATTATTGGCCTCGATTCCCAGATCCGGCGGGTTGGAAGTGAGTGCGGATCAATCTCCACTTAATATATTGTCATCCAGTCTGAAGTGTTATTCAACAGAAAGAACACCATGAAAAAGCGTAATTAGTGACTAGTCTCTAGGCACAACATCCCACTAGTTTTCTTTCATGACATATATCCAACGATTCGGGTCATGTAGTGGTATCCAATAAGAGTTTTGATTTGTTGTTGCTATCTTGCAAGTAGGTGGGTGCGGCATATTATTTAATAATTGTATCTCGCACGCACTGATATTGGAGTTTTGTCTGAACAGTGGTTGCGCTTGTTTGCAAAGATTTCGATGATTGATTTTTAGTGCACATAATGATAAGTCCTTCAATGGGCGATATTCATCCCGATGGAGGTTTGCAATTAAAAACTGCGATGACGGTGTGCTGTTGCTTGGTACTGGTACTGGAATCATGTTGAAAAGTTCAAAATCTTCTGTTGAGATTAATGGTAGGCTGAGTTTGAAAGTGATGTGTCCCAGAGTCGGTCGCCCCTGGATGACTATAAGATTGTAATACTGCAGTATGTCATCTTGGATCGCTGGTAATCTGAGCGATGGTGCGGTGGTAGGTTATTTCTGATTTGTTTAAGCTGCCTCGATAATTGATTAGGAATGACCAGAAGTGGGTTTAGCTTTCCGTGGTGTGTGTCTGTCAGTACATTCAAGATTGATGTCTGGGTTTGCTGAAAGCTTGCGCTAATGATGTACATTTGCATGGCCATCGAAGTGAAGGTGTTAGATAGTTGCTCTTGAGAGTCCTTGCTTCATTTCGTTGATTTCTGCCGTTAATTTGTCGACATGTGCCGTCCATTCTTTAAGCTGAATGTTGATCGCCTCTTGATCACGTCGCATTATATTGATGGTCGCATCCAGAATCGATGTTTGGTTTGCTATGAGCTGATGTAAATGTTTCTCATTCTGACTTACTGCGTCTATTGTTTCTGACATATTTTCGGCATACTCCGCATCCAGGACTCCAAATAGCGCGTTTGCAATGCTTCCTACAATATTTAGCGCCCCTCTCTTGGATCTGGTGGTGACGTGTGCTGGTAGTAATAGCTTGTTGTTTTCTTCTATTTGTTGTGTTATGTGCTGGAGATTAAATATGGTCTGCCTAAATGATGTTTGTTGCACGATTTGCTGGCAAATAGATTCTAGGAAGTTGTTATACGTCATCAGAGCGTCGAACTCATTCCAAAAGGGTGTCATGTTGTAGTAAGAAATAAGTTGCCATTCACTGGTGACGATATTCGCCAGACCCAGGTTTTCGAAATAAATGCCTGGTTGGGACTGAAACGTTCTTATATTCACTGGTGAAGCAGTAGATTGACCAAATATCATGCAAGCTGAAAGCACCGTTACCATTACTTCGCCCATTGATCGTTTTTGCTTCTTCCTCGGATTGTTGGTTTCCTCGGTCTTCGTTTGGTTGCTGTCTTCATTTCTTCCCGTCTTTGCTGTCGATGGGCCAACTTCGATGGCGGCTTGTGGGATGTGCATGTTTGAAGTTGTGGCTGCATCCTTGTTTGTACCGCTTGCTCCCTTGTTGTCTTCTTCTATTGGTAGCGGAGCGAGTTTGTGTATGGGCCGACGTATTACTCCCCTGCTAGTGCGCACGTCTGTAACCCTTACCAAACCGTCCTTTCCCTTGATGACTTCTACTATGCGTCCTAATCACTGACATATAATAATGGACTGCTCATCAGCAATTATTCCCATACAAACCGATGGCACCAAAAAGGTATAGTCGCTCGCTCATCCATAAGCCCCCAAACTGACAGAAGCACTCAGATATAAAATCAGGTTAAATCAATTAGAAAAAAATAGACGGGTATAGTGATGTTTATATCTTTTGCTCTTTTCCCCATAAGCCCCCGGATTTTGACATACAGAATGTCAGTTGCTAAAACAGGCGTTAAGAACTTAAATCAGATACACATAAAATTTGCAAATTAATGAAAAAAAGGCATTTTAAAAGGTGAAAAAGTGAAAATAGTGTTTATTAATTTTTTAAAACAAAATATTTGTGTTGTTTTAATGTTTTAAGTACGTATTTAAAAAAATGTAAATTTCAAAAGTGATTCCGGTGTTTACATGGAGTGAAAAAAGGTTTGTAGCCTATGGAACAAATTGTTGCCATGAAAAATTTCTCATAAGCAGTCTGTTTAATACGAGAAGTTCTTTTACTTCCCGGTGGACTGATTGTCCAAAGTTTCCTTTTAAAATTATCAAGGTGTTACACCTTGACAAAGTTATTTAAAAATGTTGACAAAGTGATTCACCTTGACAACGATTGCTTTGTTGATTTGATTTGTAATGTTTGTGCTTGAGCGAAACACCCAAACACAGGACAATTAGAAATTAAACGCTTGAAGTCTTATTAATAACTGTGTCTCTTTAATTATCCATTAATTTCTTTTATATACACAAAACTGCTTACATTGCTAAAAGAATGTTCTATGCATTTTGTGCAACATTAGAATTTCTGAGCATCTGCCGATTCCCTATGGAAATTCGCGTTATCTAGCCGCTTCGCATATTTTCTCATGGCCGGACGGATCAGATTACGTCTGGCTTGATGTTTTATCAGAAATTCTAATGTTGCTGGTCAACATGCTTACATGCCGAAAAATGAAAATTTAAAGATAATAAATGTCTTTACTTTTGAAAATGGGAAAAATTATGATAACAAAAAAGGTTTTTTTGTTTTTGTCTTATTGTACTGTACTGTATGAAAATTTATGTGATATATTAAATTGATTGATTTTTATGATAAACTAAATTTGTACTATGAGTACAAACATACTGCCCGCCTTGAACGATGTTCAATTATACAACAACGGTAAAGTCTAATCCTTCGTTTTCTCCAACATGCGTCCGAGGTTTAGGTTGAGGCCGCTTAGGTCGTTTGTATCTGATGTACCCATATCGCACCAAGATACCTATTATTAAGACTGCTACTAATGTAATGCTGAGGTAGCTGGTGATGCTGTGGTGATTATTGTGGACTTCGATTTTCTTAGGCAGCTCTAGATTTTGTTGCGCAAGCTGCTGCTGTATTTCATCAAGAGTTTCTTGTTGTATCTTGAAGATGGCATCAGAATTCCCTTCCTGTGGTACTTTCGGTTTAGTACTAGAATATCGGATATGACCTGTCGCAGTGCTGTTGAAGTTAATGTGGTGCCCTTGAACAGTCGCCAATTTCTGCTTCAGAATACATTCTGGTTCCAATTTTAGTTGACCGATTCCTTCGAGCGTGATGGTGGATGGCTCTCCATTGCACACGATATTGGTTACTGTTGGTTCCTTCATAGCAAATATCCATTCATTGGGATGATCAAGTTGAATCCAAATTGGTTGTTGGTGTAGTATTTCTACTGGGCATTGTGAGAGCGTGGGCATCTCGTTAAGGAGATACACTTCACACATGCCTATTTCAGCACCTCGATGGTAGAGTGGTTGTTGAAGTCGGCATATGCGTCTGTCGCTCATAGCTAAGCAAAGATTTAGCTCGACTTCTGACATTGGACAGTACATGTCTCTAAGTGTGTTGATCGCAAGGTATCTTGAAGTTGTCCGAATAGCCACAAAGGTGTTATTTACTACTGTGGGGATTGGGGTTATTTTAAATAAGTCGAAATCATCAGCATTTAGTAACGGTATTTTAAGATGAAAAATGACGTATTTGTCAGTCTTGCAACCAGCTACTGTGATGAGATGGTATAAGCTGCTTATGCTATGGCCATCGGTCGGAAGGCTGTATGATGGTGGCAAGTGGCTTCGAATGGTCATAAGCTCCTCCTTCAGTTGGCGAGGTGATATGATCTGAGGGCTCAGTCTTCCATGATGCGTGTCTGCCAAAATATCCAGGATCAACGAATGGACATGACGCATATTCGTTGTAAGTAGCGTCATTTGTATAGCAAGTGACGTCACTAAGTTTTGCATTTTTAATGCATAGGTCTCTCCTGTGTCGGGATGGACGGTATTGAGGAGTTGCTGATATCGGTTTTCCAAGTTCTTGAATCTTGCCTCTGTTGTTGACTGGTCCTTTCGTATGACGTTAATTGTCGAATCTATAATGGATGTTTGATTCTTCACTAGTGCTAGTAGATGCTCCTCATTAGTTCGAATATTGTCGATGGTTTCTGACATTGTTACAGCATAGTCGTTGTCCAATACTCCAAATAATGCATTTGCCATATTTCCGACAAGGTTCACCGCTCCTCGTTTCATTCTACTTGGCTTACGCTGTAGACTGAGCAATTCATCACTTGCTTCAAATTCTTCCTGAATGTGTTGAAATTCCCCTATGATTTGTTCACATGTTGGCTTTTGATTAATTTCTTTGCAGAGTTGGTGAAACGTTGTAAGCCCCTTAAGGAAAATTTCGTACTGTGACTGTAATGGTTGCAGATCAAAGTATACGATGATGTCCCATTGTCTTGATGTTAAGCCAACTTTGCCGACGTTTTCAAACTTTAATCCATGATGCTCCTTAAAACGTTTAACTTCTATATTGGATGCCATAATGATTGGTAGGATCAAGCATATTGCCAAAAGCGTTAGTATGGATGGTGATGTTGTTCGCCGTACCCTTTTACTTGGTGTCTCTTCTGGTTCGTTCTCTTCGTTTTGTTGACTTGATCCGAAGGGGTCTTCGTCATCACGTTTTTCATCATCTTCTGTCATTAAGAGTGGGGCCAGTCTGTGTATTGCTCTTTTAAAGATGCCTGAAGCGGTTTTCACATCTACTACGCGCACACAATCATCCTCCCCTTTATAAATCTTCACAATTCTTCCCAGTGGCCACTTCATGATTGGCATGTTGTCTTCCTTTAAGATAACTAACGTTCCGGTTTTTACGTTATTGAGCCGTGTATTCCATTTATAACGATGCTGCAGTTCGCTCAGATACTCTTGTGACCACCTGTTCCAGAAATTTTGCTTGAGGTGTGTTAACATTTTCCACCTATTCTGTAAACTTCCTTGTAACTCCTTTCCAGTTTGGTCGACAGTTGCTGTAAGGGGCTCCCCAATAAGAAAGTGACCAGGAGTTAGAGCACTGAGGTCATTTGGATCATTAGATAGTGGCGTTATTGGGCGTGAGTTTAACACTGCTTCAATGTCAATCATTGCTGTCTCTAATTCCTCATATGTCATTGATACGTTTGCCATGGATCGTACTAATAAATGTTTTGCTGATTTGACTGCCGCCTCCCAGAGTCCGCCGAAGTGAGGAGCTCTTGGTGGTATAAAACGAAAATTGATGGATTTGGAGCTGCAGGTGCTGGTAATGGCTTCTCTGCCTTTAGCCGAATAAATGACATCCTTCAACTCACTTAGTTGATTGCTAGCCCCAACAAAGTTGGTTGCGTTATCGCAGTAGAGATTTTGAACATGTCCTCGCCTACCGATGAACCGTTTAAGTGCTGCAATGAAGGCGTCGGTTGTTAGATCGGAGACAATCTCGAAATGGACTGCCTTGGTAGAGAAGCAGCAAAAGACTGCAATATAAGCTTTTGTTGGTCTTTTGCCCCTCAACTTGTAGTGAATTGAAATTGGCCCGCAAAAGTCTACTCCGGCATTGATGAATGGTCTGGTGGGCTGCACTCGATCCACAGGTATGTTACCCATCAACTGATGAAATAGTTTCGGCTTGGCTCTCGTACATGTGATGCAGTGTTGAACTATAACTCGTGCAAGGGCCTTTCCTTTAATCGGCCAGAAATGTTGCCTAACGGTGGCGAGTAATCCTTGTGGCCCAATGTGTGAATTTTCCTTATGAAGATCAGTTAATAATAGTCGTGTTAGCGGATGACCGTAAGGCAGCAGCATGGGATGTTTTGCGTCGTACGATAATCCTGACGCCTCTAGTCTTCCACCGACGCGTATTACTCCCTTTGCATCTAGAAATGGTGTCAAACTGCAAAGTGGGCTATTTTTGTTGACCTCCTGATGGCGCTTTAAATGGTTGATGTCCAACATGAACTCCTCCTTCTGCATGGATTTTATGATCAAATATAATGCTTCATCGAGTTCCTTAGGAGTTAATGCATTTCCTTCGCTCGTATCTCTTGGGTTCCCTTGGCAGCGATTAATGAATCGGAGTGTGTAAGCTGTTATTCGCTGTAATTTCCGGAAAGAGTTATTGTGTTTTATACAGCTTACGTCGAAATATGCATCGTTGTGTGTGGTTGTAGTGAGCGATACTGTTGGTACGCTAACCTCAGTCATCGGTTCTTGTAGTTTGAACGCTGGTGGCCAAACTTCCGTCTTCCCATGTAAAAAGAGTGGTCCATAAAACCACAGTGTACAATTTTGCATGCGTTCTGGTGATAGACCTCTTGACACTATGTCTGCCGGATTGTCCCTTTATAAGACATGACGCCATTGTTCTGGTATAGAGTAACCTTTAATAGATGCTATTCTGTTAGCAACAAAGGTTGGTAGCGCTGCCGTGGAACTATTTAACCATGATAATACAATTTCCGAGTCCGTCCACAAATAACTCGGTTTATTTCTCAGATCCAAATCCTTCTTGACGCGGTGAGTTAATTCAGCTGCCAACTTAGCTGCGCATAGTTCCAGCCTTGGAATTGTAATTTTCTTTATGGGTGCTACTCTTGACTTAGCACACAACAGCCGACAAAGTACCGTTTCATCTTGAGTAGTGGCTCGAATGTAGACTGCTGCACCGTAAGCCTTTTCAGAGGCATCTGCAAAAGTATGGAGCTGCATATCTTTCACCAGACGGTGACCATAAATGTGTCGTGGAATCTTTATTTCGTTTAGTGCATGAAGTTGTTGCCGAAACTCTATCCATCTGGTATACAGTTCTCGTGGAATCGCGGCGTCCCAATCCATCTTTAGCTCCCATAGTTCTTGAAGAAACAATTTTGCTCTAACAACAACTGGAGCGATCATGCCTAATGGGTCAAATATTTTTGCTAAGTCTGATGCAACGGTCCGTTTTGTTACTCGGTTGGCGTCATTTTTGGACACTGATATACTAAATTCGTCGTTCTTTGGAAACCAAATCAATCCTAACGTTTTCACGTGATCTTCCTGATTGCTAGTGAAATCAAGTTGTATCTCTTGATCTTTCGGCATTATGTGCTCAAGTAGTTTGGCATGATTAGAGCACCACTTCCTTAGTGTAAACCCGCCTTCTGTGAGCAGCTGGTTTAGTTCCTTTTGACTCTGCAAGAGCTCGGCCACGCTATTTGATCCAGTCATTACGTCATCTACATAGAAATCGTGTTTGAGGATTTGTGCTCCATATGGATATGCTTCCTTTCGATCTTCTGCGAGCTTTTGAAGACATCTTGTTGCCAAATATGGGGCTGAAGTGGTACCATAGGTAATTGTTCGAAGTTGGTAGCATTTCACCTGCTCATTTGGATCCTTCCTCCAAAAAATAAGTTGGAATTGCTGATCTTCCTTGCGCACTTCTATTTGCCGATACATTTTCTGTATGTCGGCTCTGAATACAAACCGTGGGAGTCGAAACCGTAAGAGAATTGAGAAGAGTTCATCTTGTACTGTCGGCCCAGCATAAAGTATATCATTCAACGACTTATTAGATGTTGTCTTGGCTGATGCATCAAACACTACTCGTAACTTCGTAGTGGTGCTATCTGGCTTAAGAACGCTATGGTGTGGCAGATAATAGTTTGGTTGTAGAAGACTGTCACTGGTTGCCAGTTGCATGTGGCCAAGCTGTATATACTCCTCCATGAACGCTACATATTCCTTTCTCAATTGATTGTTTTTCATGAGTTTCCCTTCGAGCGCATAGAAGCGGCGCAGTGCTACAGTTCTGGATTCGCCCAGGCTCTTAGGATCTTGAGAGAATGGTAACGCTACTACAAATCGTCCATTGCTCAAGCGACTTGTGGTTTGATTGAAGATTTTTTCACATCGTTTCTCAGCAACGCTCATTTCAGTTGTTGATTCCTCTGCTTCCTCCAGTTTCCAAAATTTTTCGATTACATCAGTGAGCCTTCCTTCTTCAGTAAGAATGTTACATATCGCTCTTGCTGAATTTATCTGATTCGGTTGGGTTACCTTTCCTGAAACGATCCATCCAAGTAAGGTATTTTGTAGCGTTGGTAAATTGGGTCCTAGGTCTATCTGTCCTACTGACAACAGTTGGAGAAAGTGTTCTGCACCAAGCAGTAGATCGACCTTTGCCGGCTTGTCAAATCGGGGATCAGCCAATCTAACGTTGTTCGGTATCTTCCATTCAGTAGAATTTAATTGCTGAGTTGGCTGCAACGATGTAATTTCCTGCATGACGAAGGCTTCAATTCTGGTACTAAAAGCGCTAGTGTTGGATTCTAGTATAATGTTGATGCGTCCTCTGGCCTTTTGTGGTGCTCGCTGTATGCCTTCTACTGATAGTGTAACTTCTTCTGGCTCTAGACGCATTTTTTTTATCAATCGTTTTGTAATAACATTGATTTGTGATCCTGGATCCAGGATGGCGCGGCATTCTATAGTTCGGCCGTCATTGGAAATTAACTTTACACGTGCTGTGCTCAATATGACATATCCTGTTGGAAAACCCATATTTTTGGTGGTTAAGGATAATGTACTACTGCTAGATCCAGGTAAGCTTTCTGTTTTCATTATATCCTTATGATCAGTTGGCTTTGCATTGGCCTTAGCCTCGGGAATATCTAAATGCAACAGCGTGTTATGCTTTTTGGTACATCTGGTGCAAGCTCGTAATTTGCAATCGGTCCAATGGTGACCGTTCCTGAGACAATTCACGCACAATTTATTTTTTTGCACTAAGCGTAATCTCTCACTGGGGGTTTTTTGCAGGAACTGTTTGCACTGGTACAGCTGATGGTTTTGCTTGCATAAAATGCATCGGGTTATTGTAGATGCAAGTGATGAGAATGTCTTTGATGGTTTCTTGTGCTGTTCTGGTTTCACATTCCCTTTTCCGCCTAAGGCCTCCAACGCCTGGAAGCGTTTTTCAAGGAATGCTAAGAAGTCCTTCAAAGATGCTAACTCCTTTGGATTTGCAAGAGACTGCTCATACATTGCATGAGTGTTCTTGTCTAACTTTCGCTGCAGGATGTGAAGCAGTAATGGGTCCCAGTTTTCAGTTGAAACTCCCAAATTTTCTAAGCCCAGAAGGCATTCTTGGGTTATATCATGTAGATTCTTTACTGATGTTGCCGTTCCACATTCGTTTGCATGAGAAGGCTGAGATAACAATTTATTGACCAGAGCTGCAACAAGTATCCTTGGATTGTTGTAGCGATCTTGAAGTGTTCTCCACGCTGCTGTGTAGTTCTCTTCTGACAAAGAATAATGTCTTATTAGACGTTCTGCTTCTCCTACTAGGTTGGCCTTCAGGTACCACATTTTTTGACAGTCGGCCAATGCTTGTTTATGCACCATTTCTGTGTATAAATCGTGAAATTGCTTCCATTTCAGATAATCTCCATCAAATTTTGGGAGCTCTATCTTTGGAAGTTTCATAAATGAGCTTGCTTGACTGGATTGTTGGCTGTTGCTGGCTCCTTGCCTTTGCTCCTGCAATCTGGTTGTCAATGCTACGAGTAGGTGCTGCACATTTTCTTCAGCTTGGATGTAACTATCGGTATCGTCATGGATTTTGGCTGGATCGTCAACTAACTCCCACAGCCTACTGTTTAATTCCTCAATCTGGGACCAATAATGTTTGACTGCTTCAAGTTTTACTTTGCAGTAAACCGTGTCATGCATCTGGTTCCTGTCAATTGATTGCATTAACCGATTCAAGGATTGGAGTACTGATTGCTGCCTCCTCTTCATCCTTTTGACTTCTTCAGTATTTGCAGTTTCAGCCTCGGTTGGGCTTGTCACATTAATTTGAACCTTTGATTGCCTGGGTGTTGGTGTTGCAGATTGCCTTGGAGTTGGTGTTGCAGATGGCCTTGGAGTTGGTGTTGCAGATGGCCTGGGAAATTCCTTCAACTTTTCTTCAAACAGCTCCCGATATTCTTGAAATATCTTGGCGATTGCTGTGTAATAATTTTTAGTCGTGTATTCATGGGTCTCGTGATTGGGAAGCTCCTTAAGATTGATGTCATTCCTTTCAAAAGATAACCAATTATCTTCTAGCCGCCGGATGCGTTCCAGGTAATAGTCCCGGTTTTTTCGGTCCGCTGGGTCTTTCTTATAATTGCTGACGACTCTCTGGATCTCTTGCCCCAAATAGAATTGGTCCTGCATAAATTCCTCCAAAGTCTTCGACATGATGACAGCTGTTGATTAGCTCCCGAGGTTGATGCGAAGATGTAAGTTGCGTGATACAAGTGCTACACCCGATCACGTCGGGGTCACCAATGTTTAATACGAAAAGTTCTTTTACTTCCCGGTGGACTGATTGTCCAAAGTTTCCTTTTAAAATTATCAAGGTGTTACACCTTGACAAAGTTATTTAAAAATGTTGACAAAGTGATTCACCTTGACAACGATTGCTTTGTTGATTTGATTTGTAATGTTTGTGCTTGAGCGAAACACCCAAACACAGGACAATTAGAAATTAAACGCTTGAAGTCTTATTAATAACTGTGTCTCTTTAATTATCCATTAATTTCTTTTATATACACAAAACTGCTTACATTGCTAAAAGAATGTTCTATGCATTTTGTGCAACATTAGAATTTCTGAGCATCTGCCGATTCCCTATGGAAATTCGCGTTATCTAGCCGCTTCGCATATTTTCTCATGGCCGGACGGATCAGATTACGTCTGGCTTGATGTTTTATCAGAAATTCTAATGTTGCTGGTCAACATGCTTACATGCCGAAAAATGAAAATTTAAAGATAATAAATGTCTTTACTTTTGAAAATGGGAAAAATTATGATAACAAAAAAGGTTTTTTTGTTTTTGTCTTATTGTACTGCACTGTATGAAAATTTATGTGATATATTAAATTGATTGATTTTTATGATAAACTAAATTTGTACTATGAGTACAAACACAGTCCATTCTATATGTCAGTGGTCCTAATGACCATTTCAATGGTGGAAGATGATCGTCCTTTACAATAACCATGGCTCCTTCTTGGGCATTTTGGCATTTTTGTTTCCATTTGTATCTGCTTTGAAGTTGGTTGAGATATTCCATCGACCATCTCCTCCAAAATTCGCATTTGATATGCGTTACAAGCTTCCAACGTGTAAGAAGGTTGTGATTTTGTGGTGTGGAATGTGGATCAATAGGGTTAATTAGTGGCTCTCCAATCAGGAAATGACCTGGTGTTAACGCCGTCAAGTCATTTGGATTAGCTGACATGGGTGTTATTGGTCGTGAGTTGAGTATCGCCTCGACTTCAACCACTACTGTCTCTAACTCTTCGTACGTTAGATTAGCCGAAGATAATGCGTGCTGTAGAAGATGCTTTGCCGATTTAACTGCAGCCTCCCATAACCCTCCGAAATGAGAAGCTCGGGGTGGTATGAACTTGAAGTCGATGCCGATCTTAGAGCCTTCAGATATTATTTTTGACTGATCATTTTCGATCATCAGGCGTAATTCCTCCAACTGTCCCTTGGCGCCCACAAAATTGGTTGCATTATCGCAGAATATTGTTTTACAAAGTCCGCGTCGTCCTATGAACCTTCTGAGTGCCCCTATGAAGCCTTGCGTGGTTAAATCTGTTACTACTTCGAGATGCACTGCTTTGGTTGCGAAGCAGCAGAACACCGCGATGTAACTTTTTTGAGGTCGCTTCCCTCTGATTTTGAAATGTGTCCATATAGGGCCACAAAAATCTACCCCTGAATTTTGACAAGTTGCACGCGTTGAGATGGCAGGTTTCCCATCAATTGCGTGTAAAGCTTGGGTTTTGCTCGGGTGCATTGTATACAATGATCGACCACGGAACGTGCGAGTGTTTTGCCCTTAATGGGCCAATACTGCTGTCTTGCTGACGCTAAGAGAGTTTGCGGTCCGATGTGATGGTTTCGAGTATGGATGTCATTGATTATGAGCTTCGTTACTGGATGGCCGTACGGCAACAATAGCTGATGTTTTGCTTCGTAGTCTAGATTTGACGCTTGGAGCCTCCCTCCAACTCTGAGTAGTCCTTCTTCATCTATCCAGGGGGTTAACACACTCAGAGAGCTATTTTTGGCGACCTCTCCATACCTATTTATATGGCGAATGTCTTCTCCGAATTTTTCTCTTTGCATCTGGCCGATGATCACCTTCCTCGCTTCAGCTAGTTCCTGTGTAAGGTAAGAGTAATGGTAAGAGTCGATTTCAGCTGGACATTTCTTGCATCTTTTTGTGAACCGTATTATATATGCCATGATCCTCTGCAATCGTTGGAACGAGTTGTGAGGTCTATCTGATTGATAATAGACTCACAGGTAGTAAGACTGGCAACGGTTTTCTTTCGGTTTTCTGCTGAGTATGAGGTGTCACTATTAAGATGTGGAGCTGGCCATTGCGATTCCTCTCCATGCAAGAAGATTGGGCCATAGGCCGAGGTCACTAATTTTGTAGGTGATACGCCGCGAGACAGGAGATCCGCTGGATTGTGTAGTGAGCTGACATGTCTCCACTGAGATGGTATGGTTAGCTCTTGAACACGGGCTACCCTGTTCGCCACGAACGTATGAAATGTTGATGTTGACGAGTTAATCCATGCGAGCACGATAGTTGAATCACTCCAGAGATGAATTTGCTCTTCTTGAAGTTGAAGATCTTGCTTGATGCGATGAGCTAACTCCGCCGCTACCTTTGCGGCGCATAATTCTAGTCGCGGAAGTGTCGTTTGTTTTCTAGGTGCGACTTTCGACTTTGCGCAGAGTAAATGAGCAGTGATGACGCCATTTCTATCAATTGCTCTAACATATGCTGCGGCACCATATGCCTTTTCTGAGGCGTCGGAGAAGATGTGATATTGAACACTTTTTGCTGCTTTATGTGCTAAAACATGGCGAGGGAATTTTATCTCGTTTAATGTGGTCAATTGGTTTCTATAGGTTTCCCAAAATGTGTGCATCTCTTGGGGCAGGGCTGCGTCCCAATCTAGCTTCTGTGCCCATAGTGTGTGCAAAAATATCTTCGCTGTGACGATGACTGGCGTGATGATTCCCAAAGGGTCAAACAGATGGGCTATGTCTGATGGAATCATTCGCTTGGTGACCCGTCTGCTGTCGTGCATCGAAGTTCTGATGTGGAATTGATCTGAAGTAGGATTCCAAGATAGTCCTATTGTTTTGATGTGGCCTGCCTCGTCATCTCCAAATCTGATTTCAACTTCTCTGTCATCGCTAGCTATTCCTTCTAGCAAACTGGGATGGTTTGCACACCATTTCCTAAGATGAAATCCTGCTGAGTTCAATAGTGCATTGAGCTGCTTATGTGATGCCATAGCTTCAGCGAGAGTATTGGCACCAGTGAGTACGTCGTCCACGTAGAAATCTTGACTTAGTACCTTTGATCCGAGTGGATATTTCTCCTTGTGTTCTTGCGCCAGTTTTTTCAAGCATCGTATCGCTAGATACGGTGCCGATGATGTACCATAAGTTATTGTGCATAGCTGGTAACATCGTACCTTGTTCTCCGGTTTTTCTCTCCACCATATCAGTTGATATCTTCTGTCTGCTTTATCTACCCAGATTTGCCTATACATTTTCTCTATGTCGGCAGTATAGACGTACCTAGGCATTCTGAATCGTAACAATGTCGAAAAAACCTCTTCTTGTATTGTTGGTCCCTTCGATAGCACATCATTCAGGGATTTGTTTGTTGACGTCTGGGCCGACGCGTCAAACACCACTCTCAACTTAGTGGTGCTGCTTTCTGGTTTAATCACGCAGTGGTGTGCGAGAAAGCAATGAGGTCCCTGGATTTTGTTCTAATCCACTTCCTCCATATGACCCAACTCTAAATATTCATTCATGAATTGTCTGTATCGTTCGCAAAGCTCTGCGTCCTTTGCGAGCCTTCTTTCTAATGCAGTCAATCTCTGGAATGCTATTCCACTCGATTCTCCTAGTTCTATGGGACTGGTCTTGAATGGAAGGTTGACGATGAATCGTCCATCAGTATGCCGTTTCGTTGTTTGGATGAAATGGGTCTCACATCTTTGTTCTTCTGCTGTAAGGTTACTAGTTTGTTCTTCCTTTTCCTCTAGGTGCCAAAAACGTTCCACTTGTGCGTTGAGGGCTTCATCATCGCTGCATACAGCGCACACTGCTGACTCCTGATGTGTTTGATTGATTGGACCTGCAACGATCCAGCCAAACACAGTGTTCTGCAATATTGGTAAGCCTTTTCCTAATTCTATTTGTCCTACTGAGAGTAGTGAAAAGAAGATCCCTGCTCCAATGAGTAAGTCGATGTTTCCGGGCTTATTGAAGTCGGCATCAGCTAGGGGTATGTTCTGTGGTATAGGCCATGATTCGATGTTAAGCTGACGCGATGGCTGCTGGGAAACTATCTTCGGTAGAATACGAGCCTCAATTGACATGGAAAAGCCGCTTGTTATGGATTGTACGCGAAGATTGACTCTCTTAGAGGATGGTTGCACCTGTTCCCCGATACATTCGATTGTCATGCTTTCAGTCCGTTCAGGCAAACCAAGTTGTTTAGCTAGCCTTTCACTTAATACATTGAGCTGTGAACCACAGTCTAGCAGGGCGCGACATTTTATGAGTTCGCCGTGCTTATTGAATACCTTTACAATAGCAGTGCCGAGCATGACATACCGTTCACGATCCTGAACCTTTCGGGCTGTTAAAATGATGCTCTTCTCTGGGTGTGCGGCTTGCACTGGTTCCGCTGGGTTTATTTGTGTATGTTGAGCTGCTCTAGTTGTAGTTGTTGCTTTGCCTTCCCTGTGCAATAATGTATTGCATCTGATGCATGATCTAGAGGGGCAGTTGTTAAGATTGTGCCCTCTTCCAAGACAATTCAAGCAGAGGTTGGCGTTTTTGGCATGCTCATACCGCTTTGCTGTTGACATCTGAAGAAACTTCGGGCATGCGTATAGGCGATGAGTACCCTTACAAAAGCTGCAGTTGCCCCCCGTAGCAACCATGCTTGTTACTGTTCGTCTATGGTTATCCTCTGTGCTTCGTGCTTTACTCCCGAGCGCCTCTAATGACTGGAAGCGGTTTTCGAGAAATGCAAGAAACTCGCTTAATGTTGGTATGCATCTTGGATGTTCTAAAGATTGCTCGTACAGCGTGGTGGAGATTATCCTTGTCCACCTTTAGATTTTATTTAATTTATCTACTTAAGTGAAAACACTTTGACTTTAACAAATTAACTTTCATTTATTATCACGTTAACAAAATTCCGACTGAATCCCTAGAGAGTACTTTCAAGAGTGATAACAAGAATGTGATAACAAAAGGCAAAATCTAGAGCTAGCCTAGCGGTTATTATAACAATGCAACATATAGTAGTCTTGAAGCAAGACTACTTCTGAAAGTTGGATGATGAAAATACAGTAGTCTTAAATCAAGACTACTATTAAATGACTTAATGCTATTTTATATGTAGAAAGTGCATTAGTAATCTTATCCATCCTCCCGCCGTTAAGAAATATTCTTAACCGTCGCTTGATGGCAATTTGGACATATTGCTTGAAGCCCTCTTGTAGACACCTGAAGCAGTTTGAATCGTTGCGACTCGCACAATCCCATCGGCCCCGGGGTGAACGGCCACAATTCGTCCCAGACTCCATTGGGTGGGGGGTAGGTATTTGTCATGTAGGATTACCAAGTCTCCAACTGTTAGCGACGCCTGTTGCTTGCACCACTTGGGACGCTGTTGCAGGGAAGTCAGGTAATCTGACCGCCAGCGTTTCCAGAAGCCCTGGACCATTTGCTGGATTTGTTTATACCGATTGGCCAGTGGTATCCGCTCATTTGAAATATCAGGTTCGGGAATGGACGTGATGGCTTCTCCAATCAAAAAATGGCTAGGTGTGAGAGCCTCATAGTCGTTTGCATCTGATGACGATGGAATTAGAGGCCTTGAATTAATAATAGCTTCTATCTGGCACAGTAGGGTTGTCAATTCCTCGAAACCTAAGATTGTTTCGCCAAGAACTCGCTTTAAGTGCCATTTAACGCTTTTCACGTTAGTCTCCCGAATCCCGCCGAAATTGGGTGCATAGGGGGGAGAAAATTTCCATTCAATGCTGTTCTGTAATAAAAAATCATTAACCATAGGTATTTTGAGAGAGCTCACCGCTAATGAATGAAGTTGTGTCAGATGTTTTTTCCCTCCAACCAAATTCGTGCCATTGTCGCAAAAAATTTGTTTAGGGATGCCTCTCCGAGCTGTGAATCGCCGTAAAGCAGCAACGAACGCTTCCGAACTTAAGTTACCTACAAGCTCCAGGTGCAAACATTTCACTGCTAGACAAACGAACAATGCTATGTAGGCTTTGGAAGTTTTTGAACCTCGTCCGGTTCTTGTACTTATTGTGATTGGTCCCGCGAAGTCTATGCCAACGGATGAAAAAGGTCGCGAAACGTTAACTCGTGGAGATGGCAACGAACCCATTAATTGATGATTTAAATTCCGCTTGTGTCGGAAGCATGTGATGCATGCATGATTTATGGAACGTACTAGGTTTCTAGCTCCTAGTATCCAATACCGTTGACGTAAAATGGAGAGTAGTAATGAAGTACCTGGATGAAGATATTGATGATGCATTTCTCTGATTAGTAGGAGAGTTAAAATGTGATCTTTAGGTAGGATTATCGGATGTTTAGCATTGAAATTGAGGCTTGAGTGTTCCAACCTGCCTCCTACCCGAAGTAAGCCGTCCGTGTCAAGGAAAGGATATAGGTTGATAATTGCGCTGCTAACAGGCAAGGGTTTATTTGTTGTTAATTTTAAGATCTCCCTGGGAAAGGATGCTTGTTGCATCAATTTGATACACCGTGTTGTTGCCTGACGAAGTTCTGTTGTTGTGAAGTTTAATGACGATGGAGTGGTTCTCTCCTTTTTGATAACGTCCATGAATCGAATACAATAAGCAATGGTGCGTATAATTCTGGAGTAGGAGGAGCATCTCTTGCATAAGGTAGCAAATGCATTATCAGCCGCTTCGATGGATGTGCATATGATGACTCGTCGTTCTCCTAAATTGACCGTGTCTGAAAGATGATCTTTGACTTCTGTTCAACCTGAAACCCTAAAAATAAAAACAATTATATGTATGAACTCAAAAATATTCAGATAATACCTGGTGCCTGGGTGAACACAGGCACATTCCAAGGGAAATACCTAAAATAAGATGTAAAATTAATGAAATACTATAAAAATGAAAATGTCAACAAAAAAACAACAACAAAAAAACAACAACAAAAACAATGAGAAAAAAAAAATGAATTTAAATAACTGGAACTACATAATAGACATAAATCAACGAAATACAACATGAATTAAACGCAAGTCAATAATATTATATCGAATTTAGTTGAATTAAATGAATTTTACAGGGTTTTGGAATGAACATAACCCCAAAATGAAAAGGTATAAAAAATACCGAAAATGATCACAAATTATGTAAATTTATGCAACTAACAATAAACCACCACCTAAGTTAAACTGCACTCACCTGTAACACAACGAATTTCCGTGAATTAGCAAGTAAAAGGTAACTAAACACTCGCGACACAACCAATTCGGAAACCGCGTAACTTTGACACCTCGCGACGTTTGAGGTGTCAAAACAATATGAAATTTTCCGGCGAAAACAATGGTGATGCCAGAAAGGTAGTATTTTTTCGAAATTAAAAGATATTGCCAAAAAGATATTTTTACCTTAATGACAATAAGAAAAAAAAGGACATTATGTTGAAAAGGGATGACAACAATTTTGTCAATTTTAGAGCAAATTTTGGAAATTCATCCCAGTTTTTCCAGGGAAATTGGAATTTCTCTAATGGACGCCTTTTTGCTTATAAAAAGCGGCAGCACCCAGCGATTGGACCTCTTAGTTTGTTTGAGAAATCATAGTGAGTTGGAAGATTTAGTGAAGTGAGTGACCAAAATCAAGGCAGGATCCACGCGAGAAAATAAGAAACTTATAGAAAGGTATCCAAAGTTATAAAAGGTAACAATTTGTTGTTTTTTATTTGTGGCATACATGCTATTAATTGGCATCAAGCCCGATATAAATTAACCATTAACGTGGGAGGTGTAAACATGCAAATCATTGCATCGCATCAAGCACGTTAATATTGTTTTCAGCCATCAACGCCGGTACAAGGGAAGAAAATTTTAAGGTGCAAATTTCAAGTGAAGGTGTATTTTAATTTTAAGGAATTAATATTTAAGGTTATTATGTAAAAATAAAAAAGGATGAAATTGGAACAATAAAATTTAAATGTGCATTATTGTGGAGAATTGTGTAAATTAAAATTGAAATAATAAATTATAAACGTACATTTATTGTGGAGAATTGTGTAAATTAAAATTGAAATAATAAATTATAAACGTACATTTATTGTGGAGACTTGTGTAAATTAAAATTGAAATAATAAATTATAAACGTACATTTATTGTGGAAACCTTTTGCACCACAAAATGTTCGATAGGTGGCCTGGTGTAGCGGTATAAAGAATGCACGACAATTTATATTTGTTCCGTGATTCAAAGACAAGATTCGAATGTACACTGAGTTTCAGTAAAAAGACAATATTCCTCACTCCACTGGATATTTATTTATAAAAAAAATGTCTCCACAATAAATACACTTTTATAATTTATTAATTCAATTTTAATTTAAACAAGTCTCCACAATAAATGTACTTTTATAATTTATTATTTCAATTTCAATTTCACAAGTTTCCACAATAAATGTACGTTTATAATTTATTATTTCAATTTTAATTTACACAAGTCTCCACAATAAATGTACGTTTATAATTTATTATTTCAATTTTAATTTACACAATTCTCCACAATAAATGTACGTTTATAATTTATTATTTCAATTTTAATTTACACAATTCTCCACAATAATGCACATTTAAATTTTATTGTTCCAATTTCATCCTTTTTTATTTTTACATAATAACCTTAAATATTAATTCCTTAAAATTAAAATACACCTTCACTTGAAATTTGCACCTTAAAATTTTCTTCCCTTGTACCGGCGCGGCGTTGATGGCTGAAAACAATATTAACGTGCTTGATGCGATGCAATGATTTGCATGTTTACACCTCCCACGTTAATGGTTAATTTATATCGGGCTTGATGCCAATTAATAGCATGTATGCCACAAATAAAAAACAACAAATTGTTACCTTTTATAACTTTGGATACCTTTCTATAAGTTTCTTATTTTCTCGCGTGGATCCTGCCTTGATTTTGGTCACTCACTTCACTAAATCTTCCAACTCACTATGATTTCTCAAACAAACTAAGAGGTCCAATCGCTGGGTGCTGCCGCTTTTTATAAGCAAAAAGGCGTCCATTAGAGAAATTCCAATTTCCCTGGAAAAACTGGGATGAATTTCCAAAATTTGCTCTAAAATTGACAAAATTGTTGTCATCCCTTTTCAACATAATGTCCTTTTTTTTCTTATTGTCATTAAGGTAAAAATATCTTTTTGGCAATATCTTTTAATTTCGAAAAAATACTACCTTTCTGGCATCACCATTGTTTTCGCCGGAAAATTTCATATTGTTTTGACACCTCAAACGTCGCGAGGTGTCAAAGTTACGCGGTTTCCGAATTGGTTGTGTCGCGAGTGTTTAGTTACCTTTTACTTGCTAATTCACGGAAATTCGTTGTGTTACAGGTGAGTGCAGTTTAACTTAGGTGGTGGTTTATTGTTAGTTGCATAAATTTACATAATTTGTGATCATTTTCGGTATTTTTTATACCTTTTCATTTTGGGGTTATGTTCATTCCAAAACCCTGTAAAATTCATTTAATTCAACTAAATTCGATATAATATTATTGACTTGCGTTTAATTCATGTTGTATTTCGTTGATTTATGTCTATTATGTAGTTCCAGTTATTTAAATTCATTTTTTTTTCTCATTGTTTTTGTTGTTGTTTTTTTGTTGTTGTTTTTTTGTTGACATTTTCATTTTTATAGTATTTCATTAATTTTACATCTTATTTTAGGTATTTCCCTTGGAATGTGCCTGTGTTCACCCAGGCACCAGGTATTATCTGAATATTTTTGAGTTCATACATATAATTGTTTTTATTTTTAGGTTTTCAGGTTGAACATCCTCCCCCCCGTTGATCGTTCTCGATCAACATGTTACGTATTTTTGAGATTCCTCTTTTCCGATAGTGGTGAAAGAGGATGTTTCCGTCGGCCTTTACCTTAACCTTCGCTTGATAACGGCCGGGGAGGTTGATCGTCTGCTCCCTTCCCCTTCGTCGTTGGATTTTTTCGAAATCTATTTTGCATAATACCTGTTTGGACAGAAAAATGTCGACACCTTCTCTCGTGGTAAAACGTTGAAAATCGTTGTTTTCTCTGTCCTTATATTCCTTTAGCGTACGTGTTGGTCGCAGTATTCGTAACGAAGAGACGGGTCTCCCATTAATGTTTGCCGGTTCTTCGACAGCTGAGACAGTATACCTGGTTTGCTCCGGTAGCGCGGGTGGATATTCCTGGGTAGTTGTAGAACCTTGTAATGCTTGATTAAGAGGGCTCGTCGAACCATCCGGTGTAGGAGGCGATAACGAGACCTCTTCGTCGATGTAGAGGTAACTGTCCCAGTTGTCCCAGTAGCCTTGTTCTTCGCATTCATAACGATTACCCATCTGAAATATTTTGATTTTAATTGTTTGCTTTTAACTACATGACATTAAGAGACGACACTTTGGACGAACATGACAATTAAAGTTTCTTATGCCTGCATGGGCAAGAGACATAGTTTGGTGACTGGACGTTTAAAAGGCCCTAACTGAGTGCGAACTTGCACTACCCGTACTAAACCATCATTCCCTGGGTAGACTTCTTCAACTATTCCAAGTGGCCAAGCTGTAGGTGGAGTGGTGTCGCCTTTCAACAGAACAACTTGTCCGGGCTGGATGTTACCTTGTTGCTGTTGCCACTTCGGACGTTGTTGGAGTTGGTTTAAATAATCCTTCGACCACTTGTCCCAAAAATGTTTCGTCTGGTTTCGCGTATGTTGCCATCGTTGTTTCAATGAAGCGGTGCCTGCATCTGACTCTGGTAGAATTGTTAGTGACTGACCAACTAGGAAGTGACCAGGAGTTAAGATGAGTGGATCCTCAGTGGTATTTGGTACATAAAACATTGGTCTGGAGTTGAGGCAGGCTTCAATTTGTGTAAGGATGGTCGTAAATTCTTCGAAGGTGTTGACTGCGTTTCCCATTGTTCTTTTGATGTGGTACTTAATTGACTTGACACCTGCCTCCCAGAGACCTCCAAAGTGCGGGGCTGCTGGTGGATTAAAGTGCCAGTTTATTGCCAAATTTGTTAAATATTGACCAACTGCTGGACTGGATTCCTTAATTGCCTGTTGTAGTTCTTTCTCCAATAGCTTTCGCCCTCCTACGAAGTTGGTGCCACAGTCGGAATAAACGTCGGTACATTTGCCCCGTCTGGCAATAAATCGCTTGAATGCCGCAACAAAGGCTTCTGATGTTAGGTCTGATGCCAGCTCAATGTGAATCGCCTTCGTTGTCATGCATACAAAAATGCAGATGTATCCCTTTGATACCTTGGCATTACGGAGTTTCGATGTCTTGATGTTAAACGGACCGGCGTAGTCAACTCCTGTATTCGTGAAAGGTTTGGACACATTGGTTCTGCATGATGGTAAGCTGCCCATCAGTTGGTGGGTTGTAGTCTGACGGTGTCTGGCGCAGATGATGCATTTGTGCAGTCTCGTGGTGATACATCTCCTACCATCCAATATCCAATATTTATTCCTGGTTGTGGCTAAAACCAACGATACGCCACCATGCAGTGTCTCAAGGTGTGTTTTATCGATGATTAGCCTTGTAACATGATGATCTCGTGGTAACATAATTGGGTGTTTCTGCGTGTAGGGAATCATGGCATTCGTTAATCGTCCTCCAACTCTGATCAGGCCATCTGGATCAAGAAATGGATTCAGCTTCAGTAGGTTGCTCTTTGATGATAGTGGTTTGCCATGCTGTAAGCTGTAGTATTCACCGTCGAAAGCGAGTTGCTGAATCTGTCGTAAAATTATTATTTCCGATGCCCTTAACTCATCTGTCGTTAATGGTTGTGTTTGTTTTGCAGTAGGGTTTCGTACGTTGTATATAAAGCGATATATTGTGGCTATTATACGAACTAAGTATGTATACGATGAGTAGCGATGTGTTAAGTCATCCTCAAGTTTATTTAGCAGGACTGTTGTAGTTTCCTTAGACTCCAACGTTGTTTCTTCCCTTATAGTAGCACCGACTGGCCAGTCTTCTGGATCCTTGATTAACCATGGTGGACCATTTAGCCAAAGTTTGTTGTTTATTAAATTTCTCGCAGTGGTCCCTCTACTTGCTAGGTCCGCGGGATTCCATTGTGTTGCGATGTGTCTCCATTGATCATACTTAATCAGTTCCTGAATCTGAACGACTCGGTTTGCTACATAGGTCTTCCATCGAGCCGCATGTTGTCGAATCCATTGGAGGACAATAGTAGAATCCGTCCAAGCGAAGACTGGAATATCTTGAAAATGCATAGTCGATACAGTTTCCTTCATTAAGCGAGCTAGAAGCAGTGCACCGTTTAGCTCAAGTCGAGGTATGGTAACTGGTTTTGTAGGCGCGACCCTCGTTCGTGATGTTATTAATGTTGATGTAACATTGCCCTTGTCATCCATAACTCGAAGATATATGACCGCTGCAAAGGCGCGTACAGACGCATCGCAAAACCCATGTAGCTGCATGTTGCATTGTGGTGAATAGTGAATCCATCGAGGAATGGAAAACTTGTTCAGGCTTTGTAAATCCGTTTTGTATTTTATCCAGTGTCCTTTGATGTGTTCTGAAACGGGTTGATCCCACGAGCATCCGGTTACCCACAAATCCTGTATGATCATTTTAGCTAAGATAATCACTGGCTGAATTAATCCTAAGGGGTCGTATAGGGAAGCTACATCTGATAGTATCGTTCGTTTGGTTATGGTGCTGTGCTCCTTGAAGGCCTTGTAGTTGAATGAAAATTGATCAGAATATGGTTGCCAGCGTACACCTAGTGTCTTAATGGAATCTGCTTCGGAAAATGATACGATGTCCTTGTGTTCCCTGTACTCGGTTGGCAGATGTTCCAAAATTTTCGGATTGTTGCTGCTCCATTTCCTGAGATTGAAACCACCCGATTTCAACATAGCAATTAATTGGGATTGCAAGTTTAGTGTTGTGTCCACGTTGTCTGCACCCGTCAACAAATCGTCAACATAAAAATCACATTCGGTTGCCTTCGCTGCGAGTGGAAAGGTTTGACTCTCATCCATTGCGAGTTGTTTCAGTGCACGTATTGCCAAGTATGGAGCTGCTGTAGTTCCGAAGGTGGCTGTAGTTAGCTGGTAATCTTGTACATTATGTGAGGATGAGTTCCGCCAAAGAATTCTCTGGTATGTCTGATGTTCAGGTGCCACTTGAACCATCCTATACATTTTTTCTATGTCCGCGTGTACAGCAATTTGGTGTTTTCTCCACTTTAATAGAGTACAAAATAATTTTGGTTGTATCGTTGGACCAGGTAACAATCAGTCGTTTAATGATTGACCATTTGTTGTTTTGGCCGACGCATCAAATACCACCCTCAATTTAGTTGTACTGCTGTCTTTTATTACCGCATGGTGAGGAATGTAGTAGTTTGGTTCATTATTGTTCGGAGGTCGTGTTTCGATCATATGTCCTAATTGGATGTATTCGTTGAGACAAGCTGTGTATTCTTCCTTTAGTATTGGGTTATTGTTAAATCGCCTTTCTAAGCAGTAGAGCCTTTTTAGAGCTAATTCACGTGAATCGCCCAGGATGGGTTCCTTGCGTTGTCTGAAAGGTAGCTTGACTTCGTACTGCCCAGTTTTTAACCGCTTGTGTGTTTCTGTGAAATGGTCAGAACATTCTTGCTCGTCCTGAGTTAAGGTTGGCCTTGTGGGAAGTTCCTCTTCCTCCCAAAATTTTTTAAGTTGATTCCCGAGGTCTTGATTTGTTACTTGTATACTAAAGTTGTGTGAATCGAACTGTGTCGTTTGGGTTACATCTCCTCCAACGATCCATCCAAGGCTGGTGTTGATTGCCACAGGGCTGAGTTCTGATCCCCGACGTATACCTTCTTGAACAATTTTTGCGTAGGCGCTGATGCCAAGTAAAATATCCACGTTGCCAGGTTTCCAAAATTCTGGATCAGCTAGTTCGAGATCCTGAAGATGGCTGCATTCCTGTAGTGATATCGTAAACCTAGGTAAGGCGTCTGTGATTTTGTTGACTACCAAAAGTGTTTCTGTTATTAGGAAGTCCTTAACAATGCGTGATTGTAGGGTGAGCCTCGTTTGTTTTGTAGACCTTCCCGTTGCAATTGCTCCCATGACTATTATGTTGCAGTCAGCAGGACTATAATGTACTCCTAGTAGTTTGCAGGCGCTCTTGGTTATAAAAGATGACTCTGATCCTGGATCCACTAGACATCTGATTGTGTGTTGTTTTCCGTTTGTTCCCTTTATCAGTACTAAGGCTGTTGACAGCAATGCACGTGAATCCTCCCTAGTGCAGAAGGCTTGGACATCATTTGGTTCGGTACCACTACAGGCTGGCTGGTCAAATTGCTGATTTGTTGTTGTGTTCGCATCATTTGTTGTATGCCTCACAAGATGTGCTTGTATGTTTGAGGTGTGTGTGATTGCGTTCTTGGATTGTTGAAGGGTCGAATTTGCGTTGGAAGAACCAGGTTGAATCTCATTGTGGAGAGTGGTATGGTGTTTCTCCTTGCACTTTAGACACCTAAATTTGCTTTTGCAGTTTTGTGATCCATGTTCCTTGGACAGGCAATTGTAGCAGTGACCAGTGGTTGTGACCAATTTTCGTCTGGCGGTTGGGTCCATGCGTAAGTATTTGGAGCATCTCTGAAGCCAGTGTCGTTCGTTGCATGCTGAACATCTGTTGTCCTTAACTGTGTGATGAACCCTTGTATTAAGTTTTGAGTGACTTGTGTGTGGCTGTTGATTCGTTGAGATGATATCTGAAATTGATTCCAACACCTTGTGTCGCTTACACAAAAATGTATGAAATTGTTTGTATGAAGGAAGATCTTGCGAAGCTCCTTGTTCTTCTTCCCACATCTTCAGTGTAATGAGTGGTAGCCTTTGAATGAGCATGTGTACAAGCAGGAGATCCCACGATTCGATGTCTATTTTCAAGTTGTTTAGTTGTTGCAAGCAGTCATCGGTTGTGGAGATAAACGTTCTAAGGCCGCTAGCAGTTTCTGTAGTAAGTTTGGGTTGGTTTAACAGCGTTTTTAAATGATGGTTTGCTAAGATACGTTTGTTTTCGTAACGTTGTTTCACCTTGGCCCATGATGCATCGTAATTGTCGTTGGTAACAGGTATATGCCGTATTAATTTCTCAGCATCTCCAATTAAACATGATTTAAGATGATGGAATTTTTGTACCGGACTCAAATGCGTGTTGTTGTGCACCAATGATACAAACAGGTCATGGAATGAATACCATGAGTCGTAATTTCCGTCAAATTTTGGTAGATCGATCCTAGGCAGAATTGTGTCATGCCTAATTGGCGTTGTTTGGGTCGATTGCACTTCCATTGATGTAAACTTCCTAAGTCCTTCAATCACTTCACTCAAGTAGTCAGAATATTTACACTCTAAATTAACGTAGGCATCATCAGGGATTGCGGTGTCCGGTTGCTCGATTATGAGTGCTTCCGACAGCGTTTGATCTGCTTCCTTGTATTCCATCCATAATTCCTTGAGTTCTTCTAACTTTACTTCATAAAACGATCTTGTCCGTTTAGCCGTAGCTGTTTTCCTTGCATTGTCAATAAGCCTTTCGATGCGACCTCTTAATGACTGCTCCCGCAGCATAGCCTTCTTTGATGCACTCATTATCGAAAAAAAATTTTATTTGAAATTCACTAAACAAATAGATTGCCGATTCCTGGATGGAACCACCAAAATGTTCGATAGGTGGCCTGGTGTAGCGGTATAAAGAATGCACGACAATTTATATTTGTTCCGTGATTCAAAGACAAGATTCGAATGTACACTGAGTTTCAGTAAAAAGACAATATTCCTCACTCCACTGGATATTTATTTATAAAAAAAATGTCTCCACAATAAATACACTTTTATAATTTATTAATTCAATTTTAATTTAAACAAGTCTCCACAATAAATGTACTTTTATAATTTATTATTTCAATTTCAATTTCACAAGTTTCCACAATAAATGTACGTTTATAATTTATTATTTCAATTTTAATTTACACAAGTCTCCACAATAAATGTACGTTTATAATTTATTATTTCAATTTTAATTTACACAATTCTCCACAATAAATGTACGTTTATAATTTATTATTTCAATTTTAATTTACACAATTCTCCACAATAATGCACATTTAAATTTTATTGTTCCAATTTCATCCTTTTTTATTTTTACATAATAACCTTAAATATTAATTCCTTAAAATTAAAATACACCTTCACTTGAAATTTGCACCTTAAAATTTTCTTCCCTTGTACCGGCGTTGATGGCTGAAAACAATATTAACGTGCTTGATGCGATGCAATGATTTGCATGTTTACACCTCCCACGTTAATGGTTAATTTATATCGGGCTTGATGCCAATTAATAGCATGTATGCCACAAATAAAAAACAACAAATTGTTACCTTTTATAACTTTGGATACCTTTCTATAAGTTTCTTATTTTCTCGCGTGGATCCTGCCTTGATTTTGGTCACTCACTTCACTAAATCTTCCAACTCACTATGATTTCTCAAACAAACTAAGAGGTCCAATCGCTGGGTGCTGCCGCTTTTTATAAGCAAAAAGGCGTCCATTAGAGAAATTCCAATTTCCCTGGAAAAACTGGGATGAATTTCCAAAATTTGCTCTAAAATTGACAAAATTGTTGTCATCCCTTTTCAACATAATGTCCTTTTTTTTCTTATTGTCATTAAGGTAAAAATATCTTTTTGGCAATATCTTTTAATTTCGAAAAATACTACCTTTCTGGCATCACCATTGTTTTCGACGGAAAATTTCATATTGTTTTGACACCTCAAACGTCGCGAGGTGTCAAAGTTACGCGGTTTCCGAATTGGTTGTGTCGCGAGTGTTTAGTTACCTTTTACTTGCTAATTCACGGAAATTCGTTGTGTTACAGGTGAGTGCAGTTTAACTTAGGTGGTGGTTTATTGTTAGTTGCATAAATTTACATAATTTGTGATCATTTTCGGTATTTTTTATACCTTTTCATTTTGGGGTTATGTTCATTCCAAAACCCTGTAAAATTCATTTAATTCAACTAAATTCGATATAATATTATTGACTTGCGTTTAATTCATGTTGTATTTCGTTGATTTATGTCTATTATGTAGTTCCAGTTATTTAAATTCATTTTTTTTTCTCATTGTTTTTGTTGTTGTTTTTTTGTTGTTGTCGCTGGCCAGTTTCTTGGAGGCTGATGAAGCCAATCAGGGCCCGTCCACCACAAGTCTGATTGTGTTAAGTCTGATGGAGAGACACCACGAGATGCAAGGTCAGCCGGATTGTCGTGGGAGCGGACATGTCTCCATGAACTTCTTGGGACAGTATCCAGGATTTCAGAAGTCCGATTGCCGATAAAGCTTTTCCAACGTCTGGGAACGTCTGAGAGCCAATGAAGGACAATAGTGGAGTCTGTCCAGGCAAATATCTGAGGTGAGTTCAAATCGAGAGCCGTAAGTACAGACTTTAAAAGACGAACTAGTAGCATAGCTCCAGAGAGCTCGAGGCGTGGAAGTGACAGCTGCTTAAGTGGGGCTACTTTAGTTTTGGAAGCTATAATATGGACCTTGACATCTTCGTTTTCCATGATACTGCGACAATAAATTACTGCTGAGTATGCTGCTTCAGATGCGTCCGAAAATCCGTGAAATTGTACCTTATTTGATGAATGAAAGAGTAGTCTTGGAATCCGAAGTTTCTCTATCATCTGTAGATCTGCACGTAGAGTGAGCCACTTGGATATAATTTCCGTAGGAAGTGGATCATCCCAGTTGAATTTTTGAAGCCATAAACGTTGAAGTAAAATTTTAACCGAAACCGTGATAGGTGAAACCCAACCGAGGGGATCAAATATTTTTGAGGATTCTGAAAGTATTTGCCGTTTTGTATTTGGGTGCACCTTTAGGGGAGCAACCTCGAACGTAAAACAATCTGATATTGAATCCCACTTTACGCCGAGAATCTTGGACAGATTTTCTGAAGGCGAAAATGCGATGTTTTGATGAGTGTTCTCGTTTGGAGATGATCTCAGGTTGCTTGAATTTGAGCGCCATTTCGCAAGATGAAATCCATGCTGCTTAAGATGATGAGTAAGTGAATGCCGCAATTCTTGTGCTTCTTCTAATGAGTTTGCGCCTGTAAGCAGATCATCTACATAAAAATCAGATTGGATTGCTTTCGCTGTATTAACATGTGAAGACTTATATATAGATTTTCGAGGGATACCGAATCAGACCACTATCTGCGGGTCCCTTTTCGTCCCTCTGCCTAGAGTCATCTTATTGGGGTTGCAGTGGGTTGTCCCATTGCTCCCTTACTTCGACTCCCCTAGTTATCGCAAGCAGCTGATTGAAGGGAGTCTGCCTCATGTTCTCCATCCAATGGAGTCCAGTTATGGCAGCCCTTTTCCTCGCCACCGCCGGACAGTGACACACTATGTGTGTGGCCGTCTCAGGTTCCTCCAGGCACATCCGACAGGTGTCATCCTCCAGAATTCCCATTCTTTTTAGGTGATACCTGAAACATCCGTGTCCTGTAATCAGTGCCACCAACCATCTGAGGGTTCTCCTTTGCATATGCAGGATCCTTCTTCTGGCTGCGGTAATCGGCAACGTAAGCACCATCTTAGCCTGCCTACACGTGGTCATAGCGTCCCACCGTCTCCGGTGTTCCTCAGCGACCCATTTCTCGATGCAGTTCCTCACCAATCCTCTGCCAATGGCAGAGTATGGCTCCGGTCCCCAGAATTCCGAGGTTGACCCCTGTTTTGCCAGGTTGTCAGCCTTTTCGTTCCCATCGATGCCTGTATGTCCTCTAACCCAAGCTAGCGTCACGTTGTTTTGTTTCGCACACCTGTTCAGTTTTTGGACACATTCCAACGCCAGAGACGCATTAATCTCTGTCTGATTCATGCGCTTAATCACAGCCTGATTGTCCAGTGCTATAAGGATACTTCTTCCCTGCACCTGACCCTCACTTATGTGATCCAGCGCGTGCAGCAGAGCAAGCATTTCCGCCTGGTAGACTGAGGTGTAATTCCCCAAAGCCAGAGAGCAGGTCAGATTTAAGTCCTCCGAGAAGACTCCCGCACCTGCTCTGCCGTCAATCTTGGATCCGTCCGTGAAGATATATATGTCTTCCGGTCTCCCTTCGGGGAGCGTTCCGTTCCCTATGAGGGTTTTATGATACCTTTCGGTCACCCTCATTTTTGTGATCCCTTCCATGGGCATCATGAGCTCCCTAATCCCTTTAATGCGATCCAGGATCTTCATGTGCCCATATAAGGTTCCTGACGCCTGCCATGCGGCATCACGTCTCATCCGAATCGCTGAGGCTGCCGCAGTCTTCATCACCTGGAGATCTAACGGCAGCAGACCTAACAGCGCCTCCAATGCCGCGGCGGGTGTGGTGCGGAAAGCACCGCTCACACCTACGCAGGCCATTCTTTGCACCTTGTCCAAATGCCTCTTGACGGTTTTCTGTGTGGCTTTAGTCCACCAGACCACCGAGGCATAAGTTATGATGGGTCTCACCATCATGGTGTATGTCCAGTATGCTAACCTTGGTGAGATACCCCACCTTAGTCCACATACTCTTCTGCACTGGTGAAGCACCCTTGTCGCCTTCTTAATCTTCTCTTCAACGTGGTATTTCCAGGTTAGTCGCGAGTCCAAGTATACACCCAGATACTTGACCATCCCAGACACCTTGATCCTCGATCCAAAAAGCATGAGGGGCTGAAAATCCAGATCTTTAATCTTCCTAGTGAAGATTATCGCGTCTGTCTTATTGGCATTTATGGTGAGGCCCTGTTCCGTACACCACTGCTCAACCACTTGGAGTGCATTCCTCATGATATCTGCCGTAGTGCTCATAAACTTGCCACGTGCCACAATCGCTACATCATCTGCATACCCAACGGTATGCACGCCCATTACCTCTAGCCGTCTGAGCAGAGTGTCCACAGTGATGTTCCACAGGAGGGGCGATAGGACCCCGCCCTGTGGGCATCCCTTGCTGACCCTCCCTCGAAGCCGCGAGTCTCCTGTCTGAATCCTTACCGCTCTGTTTTTCAGCATGCTGTCCACCCACCTTACAATCATGGGGCTGACCTCGCGCCTCACCAGAGCGTCTTTGAGTTTGTTGAACTGTATCTTGTCGAAGGCGCCTTCGATGTCCATAATAACGGCCATCGCTATGCCTCCGGTATACAGTTCCCCCTCGGCTACTCGCACCAGTTGGTGAAGTGCCGTTTCTGTAGATCTGCCAGCCTGGTAAGCGTGCTGGCTTCTACTTAAAGGGTGCCTCCTTAGCATAGTACTCTCCAGGTGGTCTGCCACCACTCTTTCCATTGTTTTCAACAGAAAGGATGTTAGGCTGACTGGCCTGGAGGACTTCGCCTCGGTGTAGTCCTTCTTGCCTGGCTTAGGGAGAAATACCACTTTGGTTTCCCTCCACACCGCCGGAATGTATCCTGTTGCTAGACAGGTAACGAATATTCCCCTAAGCCTGGGTGCAATGATATCTTTGCCCCATTGAAGCAGCGCAGGGAATATTCCGTCACGCCCCGATGTCTTGAAGGGAGAGAATGTGTCTATTGCACGTCTCACCCCTTCCTCCGTCACCACCCCGTTAGCCTCCTCTCGGTTCATCCTTGTAGCCATTCTGTTACGAATAGTCCAAGATTTACCCGAGATATAGCTGCCAGGAAAGTGAACTTCCATCAGGATCTTGTTGGTTTCCTCCAGCGTCTCCGTCATCCTCCCCGACGGGTCACGAACGAGTCCGACTTTGGAGACCGGGTCCCTGGAGATCATTTTCTGAAGTCTGCTGGCCTCAGATATGCTCTCCATGCTCGAGCAGAAATCCCTCCACGACTCCCTTTTCCGTCGTCGCAGAGTTTGTTTCATTTCTCTTTTCTTGGCTTTGTAATTCTCCCAGGCAACCGGGTCATTGCACCTCATCGCTTGGTTGAAAGCCCTTCTGACCTCTTTCTTCAGTTTCTCCAGCTCCCTGCACCACCAGGGTGTGGGATCATGGTCATCCACTGACGTAAGAGGACACGCCACTCGAAAAGCGTTCTCTATCGCTGTCTGCAGGACATGCAACTGAGACTCTGCTTCTCTTGTGGTTTTCGGTGCCCTTGGCACGCGCTCCCCGAGATTCCTGCGCAACATTTCAGTATATCTAGACGTGTCCGTGTTGCGGGGAATTCTCGTTGTTCTAATTCCGTCTCCCCTGCCCGGGGTTCCGTACTCTATCTCAAATGAAATGGCTCTGTGATCTGACATAGTCGTCCGATCCATCACCTCCCAGTTGGTCAATCTTGTCAACATCCGGTTGCTGCATAGAGTTATATCTATGACCTCCCTTCGTCTAGCATCGACGAAGGTTGGTTCTACCCCTCTATTTGCAATAACTAGATTGTTGCATTCCACAAATTCGAGCAAAGCCTCTCCTCTATGGTTGTCGTTGGTGCTTCCCCACACCGTGTTGTGTGCATTTGCGTCGCAACCAACTATTAACCCTGTGCCTTTTTCGCCACAGGTAATAACCAGAATTTCCAACTCCCTGGTGGGCGGAGGATCTGGCGAATCGTACGGAAGGTAGGCTGAGGCTAGAATGAAAGCCCCACTTCCAGTACCTACGCGTACTGCTGTGAGATCTGGTGTGCACAAGTGCGGCAGTAAAACCGCCTGCACTCCGTGTTTCACCAGCACACACGTCCTCACTCTTTCATTCGCATTGGGAACGTACAGAGTGTCAAAGCTCCCAGATAGTCCCCTAATCCTACCGTTGTAGATCCAGGGTTCCTGTATGAGAGCAATATCCAGCTTCATCTCACCGAAGCCTCGCGTCATCATTGCTGATGCTGCTCTGCTATGGTGTAGATTCAACTGGCAAACCTTTAATTGCCGGAACTGGCCCACCTCCCGCCCAGCTGACGAGGATTCCATTTCACTGGTCCCCTTGTTCAGCTGCCTTTCCGGCCGGCTCTACCATTTCCTCCGGCTTGTCCTTCTGGAATCGCACGTAGGCAAGGTCCAGCCCGCAGTTGAGTTTCCCCCCTGCACGCCTGACCGCCTCCGCCTCCTCCTTCGGACACCATACGGTGAGAATGGTACCGCCGTTTTTCGCGTCACCATATCTGCCTATGCGACTGACCCTCCACTTAGAAGTGTCCGTCACACAGGCATTTTGACGACGTGATCCCCCAACAGATGAAGTTGCCTTCTTCTGTCTTCTGCGCTCCCTCTTCCTCTTCTGCTTCAGCTGCTTTCGCAGCCTCACTTCCGAGTCGGATTCCTGCGCTAACGTAGGCCCAGAGCCGGCTGACCTCTTGACACATTGCTGCATCGCATTGTCCACCTTCTCTGAGCATACCTCCAGGTTCAGCTTCACTAGCTCGCTCGCCGCCGCTTCTACGCTTTCCTGCGTGACTGCGTTGACATGCGAGTCGTCCACTTCCCTGTTCCTCGTAAGCAATAGATGGCCTCCCCCAGAATCCATGAGGCCGGCCTCCGTAGAGGGTGGATTTCCCTGGCTTGCAGGTTTACCACCTGGGGTACAAATTTCCATTGTTGTATCCATTGCTTTTAAGTATCTATCTTAGTCAGGGCGTCCTAACGGGACCACACAAGCCTCACCACCACGTCAAGGTGTAGATACATCGGTGAGGATGTGAAGACTTAATTTCTTCACCTATTTGAAATAATGACCGTGTGGCGAGGAATGGAGCACTTGAAGTACCGTAAGTAACTGTCCGTAGTCGATAATGTTTAATTTGTTGCTCGGGACCCTCCCGCCATAAAATACGCTGAAAATCTTGATGTTCTTTACGAATTAAAATTTGCCTATACATCTTCTCTACGTCGGCAGAGATGGCATATTTATGTTTTCGGAAACTTATTAGAATGCTGGTGAGATCTCTTTGAATGGTTGGGCCTACCATTAAAACATCATTTAGTGAAAGTCCCGATGATGATTTGGATGAACCGTCAAATACAACCCTGATTTTGTTGTTTTTGAAGACCGCATGGTGCGGAAGATAAAAACAGTTCTTCATGTTACTCGCCAATTCTTCATCAGTAATCAGCTCCATGTGTTCGAGGATTTCGTATTCCCTCATGAATGTTACGTAGGCATCCTTTAGTTTCATATTTTGACTGAATCTACGCTCCATAGATTTTAACCGAGATAAAGCTTGTGATAAACCGTTGCCAAGATGTTTGATGTTATCCTTAAAGGGAAGGCCAACAACATACCGACTAGATGGGTTGCATTGTAAAGTGTCCTTGAAGGACTGCTCGCATTGTGATTCTTCTGGGGTGTACATACACTTGTCAGTTGGGAGTTCCTCAATTTCCCAGAAGGACCTTAGTAGTTTATCAATGTCGTGGTCTACTTGATTGAAGCACGCTAAAACTGTGTTTTCCTGTGCTCTAACGGCTCCTCCTGCTACCCAACCGAAGATAGTTTCTTGGAAGATCGGTGCATGCGGAACATTGCTGATCTTACCTGGAAGCAGTACTTCAAATACTTTGTCTGCCCCTAGAACGATATCAACTGAAGATGGTTCGAAGAAAAATGGATCAGCGAGCTGAATGTTTTCGCAATCCTTCACATGAGAGATATCAATGATCGTTGCAGGAAGCGACGGGATTAGATTGATCAAGATGAACGCCGATATCGTGAGATGTTGAGTGGCATCCCACAAAGAAGTTAAGGTTAGTTGGACCTTTCCGCGTGTTACTCCTATGCCTGCCGATGAGAGACCGTCGATAGATAGACGACCCTGTTGCCGCCTGTGACCGAGCCTTTTGACACATGATTCTGTGATTAATGACACCTGTGAACCTGAATCTAAGAGTAATCGACATTTTTGTGAGCGATTGGTGGCGTCGAGGGCGTAAACCACCGCTGTTGGTAGAAGAGTTGTAGTCGGTCCTCGGATAGATGCAGTGAATGCCGAGGAGTGGTTGCCTGAAGAAGTGAAGTTGCCGTCTTCCTCTGTGCTGGTAATATGCGCAGATGAAGAATCCGTAGTATCCTGAGATTGTTTGGGATAAACCGATGAATGTGCTGCCTTGTTAATGTTGATTGTAGGCTGTTGAGTGACTGTTGACCGATCCGAGTTGATTGAAGATGATTGAGTCTTGGCCGAAAACCGTTGAATTGGAAAAGTATTCTGTATTTTATTTGATTCTTGTTGTATTGGACTACCGTGAAGTAACCTATGATGTTTGCCATTGCATTGGTTACAGATAAGCTTGGAACGACATTGCTGTGCTGAGTGTGATGTTCCCAAGCACTTAAAGCACAATGCGTTGTTGATTGCAAAAATCTTTCTGGCGGCTGGAGTATCCGCCTTATAAAGAGGACATTGATAGATAAAATGCTCACCTTTACATTTAGGGCATGTTGTGGTCGTGTTACATGAGGAAGTAAACAGAGACTTGACTGCTGTTGGTCGTTTGTTTCCGATTGTTGCTGTTTCCATAGCTGAACAACGTTTGTTGAGAAAGGTTAGCAGTTCACCAATAGTTGGAAATTCTGTATCGACGGATCTTCTGGCCCAGCTCGTCCTGGTGTCAAGATCAAGTTTACCAAGTAGTAGATGGATAAGCCAAATGTCTCTGCCATCGGCTCCTGATCCTAATGCCGCGAGACCTTTTACTGCCTCTTCGCAAGTATCGCACAAGGCCCTCAAGGCCTTAATAGTTGGTTGAGATACAGGAGGGATTTCGAGAAAGGATTTGATAAATGATGTGGCAATATGATTCCGTTTGTTGAATCTTTCATTGAGAAGTTTCCATGCATTGTCGTAGTTAGACTCAGTGACCGGTAAATGACGAATGACAGCAAGGGCAGCACCCTTTAAACTAGCCTTGAGAAATTGAAATCTTTGAGCCTTCGAAAGATTGGTATTTTTGTGAATGGAGGAGTCGAACAGGTCCTTGAATGAATGCCATTCTTTGTAGTCTCCGGAAAAGGAAGGAACTTGCAAGCGAGGTAGATGATAAGAATAACTGTTTTGTAAGAGAGTGTTTGTCAAAACTTGTTGTTGTTGAAGCAGTGTGAGGGTATCGTTTGTAGTAGAAGAATGGTTAGTGCTGGAACGATCAGACGCTGGGTGTGAAATACGAAGCGACATTTCCCGAACAAAAACTGACTTTGCTTCATAATATTTAGACTCATATTCTTCAAAGATTTTCATGACTTTAGCAGATTGTGAAACATCCTCATCTATTAATGTGTCTTCTATCACTGAAAATTCGCTCCAAGCGTCTTCAAGTTTTTCTAATCTAACTGAAATATCTTCAACTGAAGTAGAATCGGCAATGGAATTGGAATAGCTGTGCAAACGCGTCAAAATGCCCTTTACTCGGCCTAATTTTGAGTTAGTTGACATTTTGGGATTATACAACACTAATCACTCTTACCTCCGTTAATTTAATTTAATTTAATTTAATTTAAAGCCTCTAAATTATTAGATTCGAATGATAACAACCGGTATTAACACGATATTCTTAAACAGTCACAGGAGACCACCAATGTAAAGAGAGCAATGAATATAATATTTAAAGTCATAGAACAGTTAGGATTATTATTGAGATAATTTCAATTTGCATTTAAATTCAAAATATAGTTTAGTAATTAGTTCACTTCAATAATATTGTTAATAGTACTATAACTATAGTTCACTCTATTTAGTTAATTATTACAGTAATATAGTTTCCGTTATGTGTGTGTACCGTGATTCAATTGTTCATTCCTTTAACATGTGGATAACAGTTGTTAATTATGTATTCACCATGAGCATAGAAAGAATAGAAAGATCATGAAACCGAACCGATGATCTATGCTAACCGATTTTAATATACGAGGTGTGGCTATTAAATAACGAGACTGACGCTGCTACAGAAGAAGTGCGCATGCGCCAAACGCCAGCAACCAACAGCTGTTATCGTGAAGCCTTCTCTTTCGAATGTAGTGCCTCTCGCTTCTGTAAACAAATCAGTACAGCCGTAGCCTTCGTTCGCATTAGAGTTGTTTTTTTGTTTCGCCGGAAAAATCTTAAGTGTAACAGTAGAGCAACGCATTGTCGCAAGACATTCCACATTGTCTGTTAAGAGGTTTCTAGCCAAATTCAGCATCCCAGTGTTAGACCATCCGCCTTATTCGCCGGATCTTGCGCCGTGCGACTTCTATCTGTTTCCTAAGATGAAATCTGCATTAAAAGGAACAAGATTTGAGTCTGTTGAAGCTGTGAAAGAGAAAGCGGCACGCGTCCTGAAGGAGCTGACAGAAAAAGACTTCCAGCACTGTTTCGAACAATGGAAGCTTCGCATGGAGCGTTGTAGGGATAGAGGAGGGGTGTATATTGAAAGTGATAACAAGTAAAAATGTATGAAATAAAAATAAAATGTTTTACAGCGTCAGTCTCGTTATTTAATAGCCACACCTCGTACATACATTTGATAACTGATATATGCCTATATTCACAGCACACACAATTTCATATTGTTTAAAATAAATTACTTATCTTCCATATAGGTAAAAACGTGCCAATCCAACAATGCATCCATGAAAACCATTTAAATTAGATGATTAGATTCCTATTATGATTAGACTCCTTAGAATTGATATGTAGCTCCGAATAGATTTTAGAATAATATGACTGAAAATCATTGAAAGATTATCCGTTTTAGATGTAAATTTGATACCGTTTAAGAATGCATTCCAAGATAATGAAGACCGTAAATATGTAGATGATGAGACCGCTATTGCAAGGGCCATCCGGCTCGAAGGACCAGAAAATTGGTGGAGATTATCCTTGTCCACCTTTAGATTTTATTTAATTTATCTACTTAAGTGAAAACACTTTGACTTTAACAAATTAACTTTCATTTATTATCACGTTAACAAAATTCCGACTGAATCCCTAGAGAGTACTTTCAAGAGTGATAACAAGAATGTGATAACAAAAGGCAAAATCTAGAGCTAGCCTAGCGGTTATTATAACAATGCAACATATAGTAGTCTTGAAGCAAGACTACTTCTGAAAGTTGGATGATGAAAATACAGTAGTCTTAAATCAAGACTACTATTAAATGACTTAATGCTATTTTATATGTAGAAAGTGCGTTAGTAATCTTATCCACAGCGTATATGTTGTTTTGTCAATCCTTTTCAGAAGCAGGTGGATTATGAATGAGTTGGCTGTGTCCACTCCTAAGTTTTATAGGCCATGAAGGCACTCCTGCGCTGTATCGTGCAAGTTCCTGATGGCGGTGGGACTTTCGGCAGTGAACGTTGGTTGTGCTAGCAGCTTATTTAGGAAGGCTGTTACCAACAACCTTTTGTTTTCATAGCGCTCTTGGATTATCTTCCAAGCAGCTGTGTAATTTGCGTCGGAGACTGTGAGATGTTGGATTAATTTTTCAGCTTCACCTGATAAACTCGTCTTTAAATACCACATCTTTTGGCTGTTGGCGATTCTTTGATTGTGGATTAACTCCGTGAATAAATCACAGAATTGGCGCCACTGAAGGTAGTCTCTTGTAAACTGGGGCAGGGTGATCTTGGGCAATTTCAATAACGATGCGTTATCATACGTTGAAGTAGTAGATGTGGTAGCATGTGAATGGTGCTGCGGTGAGAGCTGTTGCCGCAATCGATGAAGTTCGATAATCGTATTTTCCGCTTCTTCTTCCAGAATAAAGAATCGCTCGACGTCATAGCCTGCTGCCAAGGGGTCATCTAATTGGCTCCATATCTCTTGATGCCATGTTTTAGCTTCATTTAGATACTTCTGGATTCTTTCTGCCTTAATCTGGTAAAACTGGTCTATCTGCAGTTGATCACCTGATATTGTGTTCGAAATGGTGCGTTCGAGCACTTTCAAAATTGTTGATTGCTTGTTAATCAAGCAGCCTTGATTACGTACCCTTGTGGTAGTTAGCTTCTCAATGTGTTTTGTTTGTCCCATAAACTTCTTAGAGACTTCTTCTTGATTCATACTTGCAGATGGTTGAAGTACATCTTTTACTGTTGTTTCCTTGCTGCCATTGGGGCGTTGCTCAAGAACTGATGTCGTTCTATTAGCGAATGTAGCTGGCTCCTCTGCTAAGTCGGATGTTGATGGGCTTCTGCTTGCCGGTAGCGTCTTGCTGCTGGCCAATCGATTTGTTATGGCATTCTCATACCCCTCTCGAACTTGTTCATAATATTGTTTGGTGAAGTACTGGTGGTCCACCTGGTCTCCAAATTGTACCCGAATCGTGTTGTCGTTCTCCTCAAAACGTTGCCATTGTGCTTCTAATTCCGCTCTCTTGCTTCGAAGATAGTCCGGAGTTTTTCGCGATGCTCCATCCTTCTTGTAGTTGCCGATAAGCTGTTTTAAATCTGCAGCCAGGATCCGCTGCTCCTCGGTCAGATTATCCATGGTAGCCATCTTGAAGTTAGTTGCTTCTGTTCTTGCGTGTGATCTATCTTCCGATCACCTCGGGGTCACCATAAAATGTCTAAGACTCTTTTGCCTTAAAGTTTCGATTAATTTGCTTAGGGTTCTTGTACCCGTAAGCGTATGACGTTATGTGTAAAACAGTGCTTGATACTGCTACACTAGAATGATTGTTCCAAGTAGGCTCACTTGGTAATATGCGAAATAAAAGCCTTTGTTTCAGGTGAATAGATAATCTCTGAATGACTTCATTTATTTTCCAACTTTTCTTAAATACTAATTTTTATCACACAAACTAACAAAAAGAACAACATAATCGACATATTTCTTTTCTCACGAGAAAATTCAAGTTGAAAAACAAAAGCATTAAATTTCGTCTGGCGACGAATTATACCTTTTTAATAATTAGTTTACGGTGCATTTTCTTGAGGAGATAAAAAGCTTTTTGGTGCAAGTGCAGGAAATGGTATTGAATTACGGTGTGAAGGAATTTACTTTTGTGCTTATTCTATGTCTATGCTAATTTTTTCTTTTTCTATTTTTTTATGTTTTTATGTAGGAGATTCAACAGATTCCTATTATACACGTTATTATTTAATACAAAGCGGCGGCGGTCTGTCAGATATTGGAGAACTATATCGTGGTCCACTTATTTATCAACGTGGAAAAGGAATCGGTAGCTTTTTTAGTGCATTATTTCGACACTTAAAACCCTTAGCTACATCAGGATTAAAAACATTAGCACAACAGGCTGTAAAAACAGGACAAGCTATAATACAGGATAAAAACATCAACAACAAATCAGTTAAAGATATTTTAAAGGAACAAGGTCGAGTTGTTGTTCAAGATCTATCTCAGAAAGGTATAAATAAACTGTTTGACGGCATGGGTGGAGCAAGTATAAAAAGACCGAATCCGTTTACAACCTTGCATATAAAACCAGTTCTTAAACGCAAAAGACGTGGAAAAACACCTAAACGCACGAAAAATTGCAAAACTGAAAATCAAAGAAAAGGAATAACAGCAGAAGTTTTGAAAACAAAACGAAAGATACGTAACCGTATACTGGACATTTTTGATAAGTAATAAACATAATGTCGTACAAAGAATGCATGAAATCGGAATTGGATCTTTTTTCCACACCACCAGTTCAGAGCAATATTTTGGAAACAGAAGAAGTAGCATATAAGCCAATAGCCTCGTTCGACAACTCCTCCGTTCTAGAGTTTGTAACTTTGGGTCATGGAGATACATACCGTGATTTATCTAGCATCTATCTTCGTTTAAAACTGCACTTAATTAAAATAAAAGATGGAAAAGAAGAACTTTATCCGAATGAAGGTGATGCTCCAGGTTTAATAAACAACATCTTGCACTCCATATTTCGCCAGTGCACCGTATATTTAAATGGAAAACCAATTGCTCAAACGGATCACAATTACAATTATCGAGCTTATATTGAAAATTTATTAAATTATGGCAAAGATGCGGCATCTACCCATTTGGAGTCGGTTGGCTGGTATCTTGACAAAGATAACACGGAAATTGCAGATATCGATAAACCCGTCGCTGAATTACATCAAGGCTATTTAGATCGTCAGAAACTTTTCAATAAAAGTAATGTAGTTGAATTGATGGGGAAAATCCATACCGACTTGCTTAATCAGGATAAGTTGCTATTAAACGGAGTCGATTTACGTGTAGTTTTATCGCTTGAAAAACCAGAATTTTATGTTTTATCCAAGGACGGGACCGACTCACCACAATTAAAAATCTTGGATGCAACCATGTACATGAATCACGTGACAGTTAATCCGAATATTTTATTAGCACATGAGACAGTTTTACAGCGATCAAACGCCATATACCAATACAAGCGAGTTGAAGTTAAAAGTAACACTATTCCAGCAAACACATTCACACTTTCACTGGATAATATTGTCATCGGACAGTTACCGAACTTAATAATTTTTGGAATGGTGGACAATGATGCTTACACGGGCAGAAGAACAAAGAACCCCTTCAACTTTAAACATAACAACATTACCAGATTCAGTTTATCCGTAAATGGTGTACAGATACCAAACCAACCTCTCGAAATTGACTACTCAAAGGAAAATCCGATTAGTACACGCGGATACAATACGTTATTCAGAGGAACAGGTATTCATTACTTCGATAAAGGTCATCAAATATCCAAGACATTATTCGACAAGGGGTGTTTTCTTCTCGCTTTCGATTTAACAACAGACAATTCATAATAACGCGGCTTGCGGCAATTTATTAAATCAAGGGACAGTACGTGTTGAAGGAAAATTTAGAGATGCGTTAAAAAATAGTCTGACATTCATTGTATATGCTGAGTACGATGGAAGCATTGAAATTGACAAGGATCGAAATGTTTACACCAACTTTTAAATCTATATAAGGCGGTTACTTGCAACAAACTGTTAGTTGGCAAATTGCTTTACTATAGTAACAATGAGCTGTTTAATTAATGTCCAATACTTTTGCGGAGGTGAATTTACCTTCTTTAAAAAAGTCTCTTTAGCTGGATTCACTGTATAAAATAAAACGTTTACAAAGGAAATAATTTTGAAATATCCAACATCTAGTTTGGAATGCAGTGAACAACAATCAAGTAAATATGGTAATCTTGAACTAAAACGTATGGATGAAGACCTTATAAAAACTCTAGCGAAATTTAAGACAATCTTTGTTCGTGGTACATCAACTACGGAGTTTATAAATAACTATGTTACATCTCTCACCAAGGTCATTGACTTAGAAGCAGCATTTACCGGTGAACAAGAATGAACACGATCGAACTTGCAACTGCATTGACAAATAATCGCGTAACAAACAAGTTTTTTAGAGGAGTCTTCCCCTGCAACCATCTACCACAAAAAATAAAAAAACCCGCATGCGTCATAGCTAATACGGATCCATCACATAAAGACGGAACTCATTGTGTTGCATTTTATTTCCCGAAACAAGGTCCTGCAGAGACCTTTGACTCATTTGGAAGATATCCCACCAATAAGTTTTTTCAAAGATTTCTTTTAAATAATTCAAAGACTTTTTTAAATAATAAAAAACGTTTGCAGGGACAATTTTCATCGACATGTGGACATTATTGTTGTGTATTTCTATATTCTCGGTGTAGAGGAAAGAGCCTAAAGAATTTTTTAACACAATTCTCTTCGAGCGATTTCAGTTTAAATGATAATAAAATAGTTAATTTATACTTCAAGAATTTTACACAAAGTGGTGGAGACTTTTGTAACCAATCATGTAAAGCCGAGATCAGCACTATAAAAACACTGAACAAAAGCTGTTAATATTTAATGTTAGAGTTTAATTTGAGTAACATGGAGCCAAGACAGAGGACCACTGGTGCTAAAGGAAAAAAGAAGCTGTCCAAATGCGAAGCAGAAGTTGTCGGTGAAAATCTCTTATTAAATTACACGTACCATTTGGACGACTGCCATAACCGGAAGATAATACTCGGCTTTGACCCAGCATCGTTCGAGGCGAAAATAGTATTTCAGCGTCATGGACTCATCCCAATATCAGCATCCTATCCCGAATGGACATCTATTTACACCTATCTTGGCCCTTTAAAAACAAAAATGGAAAATTAATCTTCAGCAAATCAGACCAAGGAGTACAAAATCCCCATTGGCAGTGGCAGCATCACTCTAAGTGTTCCGGCGACACTGAAAAACTAAAAACCGAAAGGGAATATTAAATAAAACCACAAAATTCATTATTTTCTTGATTTATTTTTAAAAATCAAAAACCTGCAAAAAAACCCTGAAAACAAAATAAAATAATAAGGGAAAAAACAAGTAAAAACACAAATTCTTCTATTTCTTGTATTTTATTAACAAACCAAAACTACATGGATCTACATAAAAACAAAAACACACAAGTTAAAGGACGTCACTACACAACAAAAAACAACAAGAAATTCATACCCGGAAATAGAAAATAGTTAGTAAAATACAAATATTGAAATATATATAAGTTCTTACCTACCAGAAAATCCCTTCAGAAAACATGCCAAAAGCCGTCGGCAAATCACAGTCTGTAAACAAAAAGTATTAATTAAAAATCCAAAACAAGTCCCACAAAAGTACTCACCTGACAACCCCAATATGATAGTCGCGGGCTCCTCCTCCTCGTCCATCCCCACTAGAAACCTAAAAATATTAACTAAAATTAGTAAATAAACTAAAATTAGAAGAAAACACTTACCATGTAAAAAGGCCTCCATTTGACAGCCATAAGAAAAACAAGAACAGCTGATTTCACAACACAAGTAAATAAGCCCGAAAATTCGAAATTATGTACTTAGAGAACGAAGCCCCCTACTACAGAATAGCCTCAACCATTATTCAAAGAGAAATAAATACCGACGCACAGACGGCGTTAAATCAGATTGCTTTTAATCTTTCTAGAGTCTTGAACTAGAAGATAAAATCTGTATTGAGGTTTTAGCAATAAAGCAATTTCAAAGCCTAAGTATCGAACTTAGCATTCTGAAAAGACAGAATTGAGGTCTTTTCCCAGTAAAGCCCGAATTAAAGACAGTTTTGAAGTCTTTAATACAGCAGTAACTTAATCACCAAAATTGATTTCAGCAGTTACTCTAACCAACCACAGAGGGACGAATTTGCGAAAAAACAAGGCAAAGCAGTCCAGTAAGCAGAAACCAGGCAGCAAGCAGCAACCAGGCAGCAAGCAGCAAGCAAATCCCAAGCGATTCCCAAGAAACGAAACCAGAGTGCAGCAACACAAAGGTTATTCCTGGCTGTTCTAATTGCAGAACACATCAGGCGAAACATCGATCGTCATCTGACAGATAGGTGGCGTTATCAATTAAGCTACCAGAGCAAGCAATATTTCGGTAATTCTTATTTACAAACAAATAAAGAATAATTTACGAATTTTCAAGTACTAAATCACGAATTAATAACGAATTTAAGATTGAATTGAAATATTTTGGCAATTTGTTGAATTTTTATTGAATTTATATTTAAGAAAATCTAATAATTAATTGCGAATAAATAGTAATTTGGTTATTGGAAAAAGTTATCTTTTTATTGAATCACACCTTTCCGGCACCTTTTTATTGAGTCAGAAATTAAATTGCTAATTCTGAACACTAAGGCAAGCGGAACTTTGTAAATTATTTGAAATGCTGAACTTTTTAAACATCGTTATGTACCACAATAACAATGCTTCAGAGAGCGTGAAAGAATATTATAAGAAGTACATTGAAAAATGTAAAGAAAAAAATGTATTTTAGCATGTGAAGATTTTTTTTATTCCAAGTCGACACTTAATTATTCTCGACTTTTTTATGAAATACCTTTGTATTGTATTGCAAATCTTGCTTTTGATACGATAAATTTTGACTACAAATAAATAAATAAAATACAACTAAAAAATTCTTTTATTTAAAACATTGCTAGTGAAGCATGTACAAATAAATATTAAAACAATTTTGAACGGCACATCTTAGAGTAGGTGATTTTCCATGTATCGTGCAGAAAGCTCCAAAATTTTCCAAGTTGGCTAGTTTTGGTACTTCCAATTGGTTTATTTTCGCTTCCGGAAGGTATTTCTGAATAAATTACTCCTTTTCTAGTCCTTTCACGTAAATTGTTGCATTTGAATAATTCGACAGTATCTTGGGTAATTCGTTGTAATTAATAATGCCGCCGTTCCATCTTAATCCATTTATTTTTCTAAAGTTGAAATCATTTTGCCAACGAGCTTGTCAAAATAACCAGCGGGAGAATTAAAAAGGAATTTAAAAGAAAAGACTAAGTTTAAATTACGTGCGTTTATTTCGAGCTTCGTATCCTTACTGACTATATGATGAATCACCAAATGGGAAAAAGAGTAGGTGTGTTTGAATCGGTGTCCAGAGTTTCTAAACATTTTCAACATCCTCCGGCCGCGCGTGCTTTAAAAATCTATCCGAAACTTCTAATGGATAAAGCAGTTGAATAGGTCTTCGAACCTTAGACCTGTTTGACAAAAATAATTCACAGGATCGAATTCTTCCATCACGTCCGGGATAAACTGTTTCTATTTTGGCTAATCTCCAAAGTACTCTAGGTAAAGATGAATCATGTAACAAAATAACATCGCCCTCTTTAAAATCTCCTGATTGTTTTTGTTCTCTACTATGAGCGGAACGAAGCTGTTGTATGTATTCGGTTTTCCATCGCTTAATGAATAAATGCGTAGACTTTAGACGTTCCTTCCATGCTTGTTGAAAGTCAGTTATATTCAAGCTAGTCATATTAGAATGAGCTAGCGTGGCGCAAGATCCGAGCAGAAAGTGGTTAGGTGTTAAAGGTGAAAGGTCTGAAGAACTATCGCTTATGTACGAGAGTGGACGGGAATTTACTGCATATTCTGCTTCTGTCAAGAAAGTCTGAAGCTGCTCTGCTGTTAAAATAGAACGACCGATAACGCTCCTCAATGCATCCTTTATGCTTTTCACCAGTCGCTCACAGAAACCACCCCACCAAGGAGCCCGTTCCACTATAAAACTCCACTCAATTCCGTGGCCATTAGCAAAAACCTGTACTTGCTTCGAATTGAAGACGCGACTAAGATCTTTTGATGCTCTTTTGAAAGTTAAGGCGTTGTCCGAAATGATTCTCTTGGGGATTCCTCGGCGAGCTATAAAACGTCGGATAGCCATAACGCAAGATTCGCTAGTGAGATTGGGTACCAATTCCACATGTACAGCACGAGTGGTGGCACACGTTAGTAACAATATGTAGATTTTGTTCGTCGTTGTGTCCTCTGCAGTATATCTTACATACAATGGGCCCGCGAAGTCGATGCCTGTTGTTTCGAAGGCCCTATATAGCTTCAACCTCTCTTTTGGCAAAGGTGCAAATGGTTGCGCTCCAGGTTTCGCCTTAAACCGCTTACAAACTCCACAATTATTTATCGTCGTCTTAATTAGTTGTCGTGCCTTTACTATCCAAAATCTTTCTCTTACTCTGACCAAGGTACTATTGACGCCTGCGTGTAATAATTGTTCGTGCGTTTTCCTGACGATGAGTTTAGATAAATAAGACAATTTAGGTAAAATAATCGGGAACTCAGCTTCATATCCCAAGTCGGCTTCTTGAATTCTTGTCCTGGCCCGAAGTATGCCGTGATTGTCTATAAACGGATCCAAGTCATTTATAGTGGATGAGCGTATTGATTTGTGATCGGCCCCGCTTAATAAATTGACCTCATTACCATAAAACTGCCTCTGAACGAGTTTCACCCAAAAGAATTCTGCTTGTTGAATTTCCCTTGCATATACGTTTAAGCTAGAGTATTGGCCTCCTTGTCGAAGGGCAAATCGGAGGACATAGGCTGTTACACGCAAAAGTCTGTCATAACGGCTAAATCGGGAAATATCGATTGGAATATTTGTTTTCGTGTAGGTAGTTACCTGGTGCTCCTCATCTGGTAGCATAAGACTGATTAGTGATAAAGTATCGCATTGCCCGGGGTGTTGATCAGGCCAACTGTCCATTTCACTTGAAAGCCAAGTAGGTCCATTGAGCCACAATGTGGACTCAGCGAGTTTATCGGGACGTACTCCACGGGTTAACATATCCGCCGGGTTTTGATCTCCAGGGCAAAATTTCCATACAGCATTTCCGGTAAGGCTTCTTATTTCGTTTACTCTATGAGTGATATATGGTTTCCACCTTCTAATATCTCCGTGAATCCAATGGAGAGTTATACGGGAATCTGACCATAAAAATATTGCATTCCAAGATATATCCATATTTCGTTGTATAAAATGCATTAGACGTGAAGCAATAAGCGAAGCGGTTAACTCCAATTTCGGCAAAGTGAGTTCAGGATCACCCGAGTTCTTAAGCGGTGCAACTCTATTTTTTGAAACAAGATACCTCACAGTAACATCTCCTGCCTTTGCGCCTGAAGTCCGTATGTATGCAACCGTTCCATAAGCGTTTGGACTAGCGTCCGCAAAAACATGGAGTTCAACATTGGTACGTGGATACAAAGGAGATGAACATCTAGGAATACTGATTTTATTTAGAACTTCAAAATTTAATGTGCAAACATTCCAATTTTTTGAAAGGTCGGGAGGAAGAGGTTCATGCCAATTCAGTTTCTGTCTCCAAATGTTTTGAAAAAGAATCTTTAATCCAACCATAACCGGACCCAAAATGCCAAGAGGGTCATAAACACGCGCGATAAATTGTAGAACGGACTGCTTCGTTAAATTAATTGTCGGTAGTGATTGAACAGCTTGTGTAATATCAACGCTCAATTCATCCGTAGAGCAGGACCAAGTAACGCCCAATACCCCTTGTACGTTGGGCGGATTTGGATTTTTAGGAAAGATTCGGCATAAGTTAAGATTATTAGAATTCCATTTTCTTAAATTCATGGAAGCCTGCTTCAGAATTTCACAAGACTCGCGGTGTACCTTAAAAGCCTCTTTCTCGTCATCTAAACTAATGATTAAGTCATCCATATAAAAAGATCGTTGTAGTATATGACACGTTTGAGGATAATTTTTAGATTCGTTCTTCAAATGTCTATTTAGGGTCGCCGCTAACAAAAAAGGGCTACAAGTGACTCCGAAAGGGACACGAGTCATTCTATAACGGCATAATCGCATGAATCCAATGAATGCTCGATCCTACGTTTAAACCAAATAAATCTTAAAGCATCACGATCGACGTTTGCGAGCCGTATTTGTAAAAATGCCTTTTCGACGTCCGCTACCAAACCTATTAAGCCTGTACGAAAATTAAGCAATATTGATAAAATGTCTGGTAGAAGATTAGGGCCCGCAATCAAATTATCATTTAACGACAAATTATTTCCTGACCTCGAGGAAGCGTCGAAGACAATCCTCATTTTAGTTGTGACACTCTCTTCCTTGTAAACAGGTCTATGAGGCATATAATATACACGATTAAAATTATTCAATTCGAATGTAATCCTTTCCGCTATTCCCTCATTTATCAGTTGCCACATTACCGAATCATATTCGCGAAAATCCTCAAAATTTCTTTTAAGCTTCGATACTAGTTTGTCCAGCCGTAAAAGTGCCTGGTGTTTATTATCGTTAAGAACTGGCACATCGTTACGCCATAACAGAGAAGCTTCGTAGTGCAACCCGTGCTTCGAAATATATTTATCAATATTAACATCAACGTTACTAACCTCCGAATGTTTTATCCCAATGGTCTCGAGATCCCAAAATTTTCTGATTACCTCATCGGATAAGGTACTTCCATGTAATGTCATTGCCGTAAGGAAGCCACTCTCTTCACAAGAATCATTATTTGAAGAGGGTCCTTGAACCGTCCAGCCTAAGCTTGTGTTTATCGCAGTCAAACGAGATGACAATTTCCTTACATTACCGCGAACTAAACACCAATAGTAATCGGCACCGATTAGAAGCGATATACCTTCTCTTGGTTCCCCATTTATTCTTGAATCTGCAAGTAAAATATTATGAAACTGTTTAATATTTTCATTAGGTACCGGCAATATATCCAAACAAATACTGGGAACCTCCACTGCCACAATTGAATCAATTGATTCATCATGCTGACTTTTGATGGAAACTCGCACTCTATTACATAGGCGCTGCGGCGCTTTTTTATCACAGCCAAAGGGCAAAATACTAATGTTTACAGTATCCACTACCTCCAAATTCAGCTCCCTAGAAATATTTTCTCGTATGTATGACCTTTGGCTGCACCCGTCAAATATCACTCTAGCAAATAAACTTATTCCTTTCGCTGACGTGAGATAAGCACACGCAGTCTGTAAATATACCGTGGATAATTGCTCATCGCACGAAGAATACAAATTTGTTGCATTTCGAAGAGATTCTGGGCTCATGATTTGTTTGCCGGTTGGTTTGTTACTTGAACTACACCCGCCTAATCTTTTACTGAAATTCGGATCACACATAGGAGTGCAATGTTTACCACTGCATCTACTACAACGAAGCGTTCGGTTACGGCATACCTTCGAATTATGGCCGCGTTTCGTGCATTTGAAACAACGACCTTGCTGCCTTAATTTTTCCTTTCTTTCCGATAGGTCTATGTCTGCGTCACAATTTTCTGATAAATGCTGTGCACTTTTACAAAAACAACAGACTACTCGAGAATCGCATGGGGCGACTAAGCCAGTGGCCGTCTTCAATAATTTATTGTGATTTGACGTCTGCGAGCGTGCACTTCGAGATTCACTAGCCATTTCCAGCGCTTCTACTTCTCTCTTTAAGAATTTTAGTATCGGAGAAAACTGCTTGTCACTTACACTGTTTGGGGAGCAAGTACTTTCATTTGATGCAGCTTCAACTTGCTCAACGGTAATATTTTTCTCCATTGCTTCAACATTAGTACCCTCACGATGAAAATCAATATGCAAATCCGGGGGCATACATTTAAGCAAGACGCTTTTGAGCATTATGGAATAATGTGACGTAGGAATACCGAGCACAGCTAAAGACCTTGTACTGGCCGTAACTGTGTTATATAGACGTCTAAGTCCTGATATATCATGACGAGAATGCACTGCTGGAAGAGTCATCAGCTGTTGCAGAGTACGATCGACGATTTTGTCGCTGTTGCCATATTCTTCTCGTAAAAGTGCGATGGCTGTTTCGTAATTTGCTTGTGTCGGTGTGAGTCCCGCGATAGATTCCGCTGCTCGACCCGCTAGAAGTGACTGTAAATAATTAAATTTTTCTATGTCGCCTAAATTGGCGTTTTCATGAACTGAAGTTCTGAATTGTTCCCAGAAAGGCAACCATTCTTTTAATTCACCACAGAACTTCTTTAAATTCAATTTAGGTAATTTCATAGCGCAATTGTTTGAAACGGGTCTCACTGGCGGATTGGGAATAGGAATCCCATTATCGATCACACAATTTTCAATGTTTTGCAGTGCTCTCAGTCTCTTTAAACGTTGTTTTATGCGAGCCATCACACCCACGGCTTTATCATCGTAATCAGCGACTGCTTCACATTCTTTAGTGATGTCCTCCTCCCTGATAGATAATCGAATCTCGTTGTTAGCTTTAGCGAGGCTTTCCTTGGCGACGGCAATGCGCTCTAGGTACACCTGTAAATCCTCTTCGATCGCGTCGAATTTATCAGCGTTCTCCGTTTTTACTTGCGAATCGGGCGAGTTCAGGTATTCGGACACGGTTTTACATAACTTCGTTTTTTGTCCTCGATAGGTTGCTCGCGCGGCGATATCCATAATTATAACGGCACAACGAACTGCGTTACACGTTCCAGTCTTTTTCTTTTCGTTAAATTTTTATTATTCCGAACCGATAGATCCCGGGTTTCGGCACCAATGTCAAAATAACCAGCGGGAGAATTAAAAAGGAATTTAAAAGAAAAGACTAAGTTTAAATTACGTGCGTTTATTTCGAGCTTCGTATTCTTACTGACTATATGATGAATCACCAAATGGGAAAAAGAGTAGGTGTGTTTGAATCGGTGTCCAGAGTTTCTAAACATTTTCAACAAGCTTTTGACGGTAGTTCATTATACGGGTATGGAGGCATAAAATAGTATAAACTTGGTATAAGCGACCCGTGATGCAAGACGGACAGCTCCTTAGCAAATAGCTGTCCGTTAATTCCACTGACAAATTGTACATCTAAAACAACTCTATCGGAACTCATAACTTTAACTACTCAAAAGAAAATATCAAACTATTTAAATTTATTTATTTTAAAGCTTTATATATGCTACTCGAGTGTTTTATTATGGGGTGTCCGCTCTTTTTCCTCCGTGATCTTTTCCGTTGCCTTGAGGCAAATGGACTGATGTTACTTCCAAACAAAATGTGTCAGTGCTTGCTCCTTCTGAATTGCTCTGGAAGATTTTCGCAACCATTTCCCAGATGTCACTAGTTTTTACATCAGATGCCAACTTATAATTTATCCATCCAGGGCCTCTTTCCCTAAAGCTGGCACCGCAAAAAGTAATACCAACGTAGTCATTTGGTTGGATCGCCGTCATCACATGCTGAATAATGTCTTCAATGCTGCTCTTAAACCATGTTAAAGCTTCTACATGCCTTGGCGTGTCATTGATTTTAAATTCAATTTTGCGAACCCTCACATTGAAACGTTTGTTGTGGGTTATTATATCTCTAATGATGCTAAATTTAGCCATTTTTCAACAATGTTTTCTAAGCTATGCCAAGCACGCACGTTGCATATTGCTTTCGTTTCCCTGTTTATATAGGAGCTCGAAGGCACAATAATGAATAATTAATTTAATGATTAATAAAAATCTGATATTACAAAATCCATTTAATTTTCCCGCATTTAAATGAAAAACGTATCATGTGCAATTCTTCTCTCTTTCACACTTTGTTTTGCATTTAATCTTACCCTGCGCTGAATCTCAGCTAGCAAAAAGTGTATTTTTTACCCGTCCCGATATTTATGAATGTATCAAGTTCATTCATTCACTCGGTTTCATAATTTCAGATAGTAACAACAACAACCACCATGCAATACTCGCCGAGAATCATCGGCATCGAAAGTATCCACAGTGTCTGGCTGTGGAGCATGGGGCACATGCGCAGGCACCTGTCATGTACCCTGCAAACATTACAAGTTGAGATCGAGGTTTTTAAATATTGGCGATGGAAATTTAACTAAAAAATCGTATAAAACATTAATTATTAATTTAACATAGTTTTAATAATTTAAAATATTAAAGACTAGTTAATAAAATGTTTGCAAGGTAGTTATGTGATAAATCCACGGGTCTTGCATTTGTTTACCTTCATCATCCACAGTGTCTGTCTGTTCAGGTTATAACAAAAACAACAACCATACAATAGTTGCACTGCAGCACAACCGCTGTTTTTGCCGCTCAAGCTGCTGCTGCAGTTTTTGTTTTTGTTTCGCTTGGTCTTTCTTTTTCATATTCGCGGGCTCTTGCAGTTGTGATCACGATCATGTCCACGTTATTTTCATCGGCTCACTGGGACGCAAGATCTAAAAATAGATTTTCACAACTGCATATATATGTACACAAGTAATCCGATTCTATCCAACTGTCGTCTTAGTCGAGTTGTCTAAGGCGTTGGTTTTTCTGTTCGCGATTTCTGTGGTGCTGGTTCGATTCCCAAGCAATGTGGGATTTTTCTGTGGAATAACTTTATTTATTTATTATTATTTATTAAGTACACATCTTTTAGAGTAAGAAAAAAGCATTGACGGGTATAGACTTGTTGTACAGAGTGTAAGATCCGTGCTCTGCAGAGACCAGGGCACTTGCAAACCCGATAAATAGCAGCTTCCATCACGGCTTGGGCGATAGCTTTCGCCAAAGTGTAAACAAGTATTTAATGTATTACGTGCCGACTACCCGCCGAGCCCGCCCCCTCCCGCTGAGCCAAGCCACCGACCGGCCTGGCCGAGCCCGCCCCTCCCGCTGAGCAAAGCCACCGACCGACCTGACCCAGTTCCCAGACTGGTCCACGGCCAAGGCCAATCACCTTGACCTACATTCCAGCGTTAGAAAAGAGTTCCCCCGCTACAGGGGGCCCACTAACTACTTCTACACCTCCCATAGACATGATGTACCCGTCGAGCCATCGAGTTCTCAACATTCGCCCCCAGCCCCCGCCGCCGCCCCCGTCGTCGCCATCGCCATCGCTAATACTTCCGCTGCACTCTCCTCCAAACCTCCGCACTCAAACTTTCACCTTCGCGGCGCCACAAGTGGGCGTGCCTCACACACATAACAATAACAGCGATGACCTTGATCTACTCAAACAGTTAATACGTCTGGCACACATTCCAAGGTCACCCACTTACCATAATTACAGGTTAATGACCTGTCAACATAATTACACGTGATTAATCACCTTGACCTTGACCTGTTCCCACCGCAAACCGTCCTAATACCTACTCCCGTTCAAAATGAAGTTCACTTTTATGGATTCAGCAGAGCAATAGCTTCCCAAAGAGTCATCACTCGTCAAAATCCGAGTATTCTTTAGAAACCTTTCAACAAATACGTTAACCATTACAAACATGACGAAATTTTCAAACTTTAGTTCAGAACTGTTTGAACGGCGGATTGTTTTGGGAATTGAGTTCATCGCGGGATTTCCAGTGATTACAGTTTGGCCTTTTCGGACAAGTGTGACAAATTTTGGTACTATCTCCTGAAATCGTTCGAATTGAAAATGAAGTTTTTACCATTGCAGTTTATCATCAGCGCGTCAACACGCTCAAAATGAATTCGCTTTATAGTGTAGCAAACGAAGTGCCAGGGACATGTTTGTTTGCTACTGTTCAACAAAAAAAAGTTCTTTAGAAAAGCCTTGCGGATTTACCATTCTTATAGTTATTTCAAAGAGCTTCCTTCCATCATACTGGGAAGTTGATCGTGTGGACCGAAAGGGTCGAACCCACATCGCAACTAGTTCAGTTTATTTTCAGCAAGTAGATATCCATAGATATCCATTCCCACGATTGTCCATCCTGCATAATATTGGCCTCCAATGTTGTTTGCCTCGCCTTCATAAATTCTACACAAGCTGACGTTGTTCTCAGATCCTCGTGCGAACTTACTTTTTTGATATCAAAGGTGTTGTTAAGTTTCACTTTTGTGACTGGATATGACCCCAAATACTTCTTCTTAAGCATGTGTCCAGGTCTCATCTGTGTACGCCTTATAACCACTAATGACCCGCTGTTATATATACTTGGTTGCTTTCTCTTCTTATTAACTTGAGCCTTAAATTTCGGTTTATAAAGTTGAAGCTCAGAGCTAGAGTTATTATTTCCAAAAGCAAGACCGTCGCTACCACAGGCCTGGAAGTTGCAAAGCTAATTGACACTAACGTATGTACATAGCTGTTGGTAGGGCCAAAATCTGACGTTTAAGCAAGCATTTATATGGCGGGATGTAAGTTTTTCGTATATTTTTTGCAGTAAAAAGGGATAAAATAATTGTGAAATTCAAAGATTTGGGTTCAATAATTAAAAAACACTAAACCCTTATAATTACTAACAAATTTATTTCAATTATAACAAATTTAAATCGCGTGGTTTTATTTACTATATAAGAATTTTAGATTCGCTTTGATTTATTAAAATTCACGGTTTTTATAGATTCGGTTCCCTGTTAGATGGCGAATGACTTTCTTTTTCTTCAAGGCCTTTTTTGGATCCTCTTGTTTCGTTATTCCCGTTTTCCTTGCCGATTTTGTGCGAATTACCAAAAGCTATGTTGTGATATTCATCAATAAATGGGTCAGTAGGTAAGTAGACATTTTTATGTATATTTGTTTTAAATGTTTATTATTGATTTGCCACTAATAGCTACTTTCTTTTAGGTCATATAACTTTGCGCATTTTAGAGAAAATGTCATTTAAAGAACCCCCAAGAAAAAATATACACTACCACAAATTTTAAGCCCTGTATCATAAACTAATGACCTTATAATATAATACAAAATTATATAAGAACCAACATACCTTGCTTGATCACCGATATAATACACTTCCATAGATTATATCGTTAAACGTAAGAAATTAATGTTTTTATATCGAGCATAAGCTGGCATTCCTTATTCGCAGAAGTATTATTTTGCCTAAACTATGAACTTTATGCTCATGCGCTCGATGGCTCCTAGCAGTCAGCGACTTAATATTTTTACAAGTGATCTGATACATTATTACAACTACGATGATACAATTTTTTTCAAAGCGAGCCCCACTGTGCGCCTTAGAAAAACATTTTATTTTCGCAGTAAAAAGTTATAAAATATAGTATTTATCACTGTTTACTGCACATGGTGTACCTGTGATAAGTGTTTTAGTGATTTAATTAAAAAAAAAAATAAAAAAATGAGTGATCAAGAGTGTTTTAAGTGTGGTTAAGATGACCACTTTTTTTACATTCGCGGTGGTTTTTTCATGTTTATTTAGGGAAAAAAATGTTGAATTTGTGTAGTAATCGAATTAAACGTGGTTTTTAAGGAATAATTCTTAAAAATAATATTGCAGAAAAAAGTGTAGAAAAAATAAACTTAAAAAACAAGTTCACCTATACTATGGAAACCAATTAACGCACTTGATGAGTTCACTCATTTATTTCATTGACTAAATCACTACAACTAATCACTGATAATCCTGTTTCTGTAAAAATTAATTAAATATATTATTTTATCCCTTTTTATTGAAATGCTTGCTAAAACATCAGATTTTGGGCCTACCACTTGCTCATACAAATAGTCTCTCTACTTCCAGGCTTGTATTGTAGTAGTTGGTTTTCATTAAAAAGTTCATGGTCTACAAAGCATTCATTGTCTTCAACAGCTTTATCATTAAAGCCTTCGTCGTCAGAGACGTCGTCATTTTCCAATTGTATTTGCATTATTTCTAGATCTTCTTGCGTTTTCGTTACTGTTATTATTTCTTAGGTAATGCATACTTCAGCTTGTTCAACAGTTCTCGCTCTCACCTTAACCAGACTTAAATAATACAATGTTCGGTTATTTCACCTGATACTACACAAAATGTCATATCGTAATCATCTTGGACAATTTTAACTTCTACCAAAACTAACTAAAGGTTTATTTGCCTTTTAGTTTTACTTATTTATCGAATATCTTCTGGTATAATGTGTACAGTGTAGCGGTCGCTACGCATTACTTTTGTTTTTCTCTTATGACGAATTTTTGTTATTAATTTTCTAATTCAAATATATGTACTTACAATTTTGGAGTACAGTGTGCGTTACCTCATCGGTTTAGATTTTCACTACTACTTTGAAAATACACTTTAGGGAAATCACAATCACGTACGCTTACAGTGTAGTCCAATCAATTTAGCCATCCGAGGGTACAGAAATTCACACCAAGCTGAAAATTGGTAGGATTGTTCAAAGCACCGTTATAAATGAAATCTAAAAAGTCCTCATCGATCCGGCACCTGCAACCTGGATTTACTCGGGGTCAAAGGTCACAAAAACGGGGTTTTCGCGATTTTCAGCAAAACGGTAACTTTTATCATAAAATAGTGTTTACAAAGTTTGTAGATTATGCGATTACCTACAAAAAAGGATTTCATACATTTTCCCGCACGAATTGTCATTCATGAGATATCGCCGTTTTAAAGATTTAAAGCACTCATATCCCCTCACTTGCAACTTGTATGGCCGAATTGCCATTTACTTAAATTTTAATAACTTCTGGACCGATTATAGTAGAGCAACGTAATTAGGCTCATCTTTTAGGTAAATGTGTATTCTTTAAACACAAAAAGAAACACACCAAATTTTTCCATATTTTAAATACAAATTTTCTTTGAGTAGTGATTATCTTATTTTCGTCTCTTTTCTTAAATTGATTTCTCTTTTTAAAAGTCGAGATTTTTATTAAACGGTTTTAAAAGTTTGAACGTTATCGTTCGCGAATTTAATTCATAAGAAGTACCGCGAATTTTAAATTAGTCGAAATTTTTCTTTTCTTTAAAGTGAATTTCGTGTTACGTTAGTGCTTATTTAGTGCAATAATAATGAGTGTACAAAACTATGAAGATGCTTCTGTCGGTAATGAAAGTAACGCTAGTTCAGTGAAACTACCAACCTTTTGGTCACCTTGTCCAGAAGCTAGAAGCATGGTTCGTTTTAGTGGAGAGCCAATTTCACTCTAAGGGAATTAGATTGGATGATACAAAATACGAGCATGTCATCTAAGCACTACCCTTAGAAATTATAATGAATGTTTTAGATTGCATTTAGAACCCAGCTCAGGAAGGCAAGTACGAAACCCTAAAATCAACCTTGATACAACGATTCACGGAATCTGAAGAGAAGAAGTTGGAGCAGCTATTATGCAACTCAGAGATAGGAGACAGGAAACCACCAGACTTCTACCGATCCATGGAAATTTTAGCAGGAACCTCAACGCATTTAGGAAAAGACTTGATTAAGAAGTTATGGATGCGGAAACTGCCTTCAAATATAAATATCGCACTGATGGCATCTGGGAAACAGAATATTGATGATTTGATTTTGTTAGCAGATAAGATTTTCGAAGTGTCTAAATTTCAATTCGCTTCTGCAATTAGTAACAATTCAGCAACTCCATTCCTTAATAAAGAAGATTTCAACATAAATAATATAGATGTTAAAAAAAAAATGTGGGTGATATATTAAGCCTAACAAAGAAATGTAAACAATTGCCGAAGCAAGAGTTAGTGCAATCAAAGTCAACTACTACCTGGCACCGTCTTCAAAAGTGATTCTTCTTTCTAGATCCATTCTTATTGGATTGATGTTGTTAAGAATTACAAACAATTATTTCATCCTTTTTTGTGCATCGCGGGTTTTTTTCTGAAGTCGGTTTTTAAATTTTTTTTTATTTCGTGCTTTTTAGTCCATTCATTTTTTAATATTGCCTGTCATTGCAAGGAGCCTACGTTTTTACGACGCCACATAGCGAAGTGTATTCTACTTGTCACACCTTTTCATTTGATACCCATGTCTGGGGTCGGGGAGCGCAATTGCAAAATTTGATTGCAGATTGTATTGTCATACGAACTATACGTATGTGCAAAATTTGCAGTTGATCGGTTATATGGAACTGGGTCAAAATCAAGTTGCAAGATTTGTTTACATTATACACACATAGAGATCAAGATAATATAAGGCATATAAAAAGTTAAGTTGCCATTGATATCGGGGAAATTAAATGTAAACAATAAACTTCTTTGATTCTTCATCCACGTCATGGTATATTTATTTATTCGATATAAACAATAGTTTTTTGAGCTGCAAATTTCGCCATAATTTCGTTCTTATCGGCTTTTGTTCTGGAAGCAAATTTACAGTCGCATTCACGTCGAAAACTTGTTTAATATGGAACAAAATTCCCCGAAGGAAATTAAAAAATAATTATTTTGTCGATATATAGAAAAAAAAGCACCGCGAGCCCTTGGGATCGAACTCGCACCCCACAAATCCTACAGACAAGAATACTTGTCTCCAGCCCTTTGCGCTATGTCAAGTACTATCGGCCGCTGACCAATATGTTAATAAATCGTTTCAGAAAAAAGAAAAAAAGAAAAAGAAAAAAACCGGCTGCCCTGACCGGAATCGAACCTGTAGCGCTGAATCGAGGATCCGCCGCTTTTTTTTTTTTTAAAGCATTTATTTCTCTTATTAACTATCTTAATATAAATTTAACTAAATGCTTAAAGTTAATTATTCTAGCCTATTCTAATCTATCTAACTTACTGGCCCTCAGCAGGCACTCTAAATTAATCTATGTCTTATATTAACTTATGCCTTTCGGCTAAAACTTATCTTTTTTAATTTTATTTTATTTTAAAATATCATTATAATTTATAATAATCTAAGAAAAATTAGAACAAAAAAAACTTAGACACTATGTTTATTTTATATATAAAAACTTAAATCTACTTAATCAATAACTTATTTCTAACTATCTGGGCGGGGGGCAGCGGAGACGATAAAATCGTCTCAGGTGATCCCCGTCCAGGCGACGAACTTCCACAGGCTCGAGTGATGCTAGAGCTCAAGCTCGTGAAAGCTCGCACCACTTACTTACAAGCTAATTAACCTAAACACAGAACTATCCGGACGGGGTACAGCGGAGGACCTGCCTCGGATGTACCCCGTCCAGGCGACGAGCTTCCACGAGCTCGTGTTAGCAAAACTAACAAAACAAACAGAAATGAACAACGAACAAACAACAGACAAACAAAACAAAACTAACAAAAGCTCGTGGCAGCTCGCACGTAAACTTACTTAAAACTAAATCTATTACTAAGTAAAAACTATAACTAATCCTATCTAAGCCCTAAGCTAATCATTAAAACTAGATTACATGCTAAACTAGTCTATATCTAAAGTTTTAAGGGCGAATACGCAATATTTAAGTATCCTCCAGCCACCAGTACAGAGTACTTGCAGTGGAGGCGTCTCGTCTATCTCTCCCCGAGATTCGAGTACTGAACCTCAGGAGCTCCTGAACTTCCATATCTTCATTGCTAAATCTGTAGCGTTTATCTGTAGCGGAACGATGTAGGTGGTAAAAGAGGGGCACTCCCGAACCGTCTTGGACCAATCTTTTTCTATCTAGAAAGACAAATGCCTCTGGAGGGATAAAGCCGCGGTCACAAGCAGCTCTGTGATATTCAGCGTTCGGGTAGAACGCTCCCCGAATAAGAGGATTTTCGCTCTCCGTCGCTCTTGCAATGTGTCTTCGAATCAACTTGATTATGAAGTTGTCGATCCTATTAACAAATGCCTTATCGTAAAGAACATTGTTGGCGTGAAACTTCGTGAAGCCAGATTCGGGTGTCCGATACAACCTTAAGCACGCCCTTAAGCATTGTCTTTCGAAAACCCGAAGCTTTTCCATATAAAAGGGAGATATGTTGAACCACACTGGGCAACCATAAGTTAAAATCGGTCTGACCAAGGCTTGGTAGCAGATCACCTTTACCCGTGAGCTTAGGTGTCTGCTATAAAAAAGCCTTTTAGTCATGTGAAACGCCTTGTTTGCCTTGTCAAGAGCAGCACTTACATTTCTGTTGAAATACAAGTACTGATCCAACCAAAGCCCAAGGTATTTCACTTCCGATTTATGTTCTAACGCCTGTCCAGCATAGTTCGAAATTCGAAAGGTTTTCCAGTTCCTCTGCACATCGTACGAAGGTCTGCGTAGAGGAGTCCGGAAAAGGATCGATTCGCATTTGCCAAAATTGATCTTCAACTTCCAATCATCACTGTAGCGCTCGATGGTTTCGAAGTCACGTTGCAGGAGCGTCTGGATCACTCCAATCTTCGGCCCCGTCCTGTACACAATCAGGTCATCCGCATACGCTAATGCGAAGCGGAGTGAACTAATTAGGTCACTCGTAAAGATAATAAACAAGAGCGGCGAGTTCACTGCGCCCTGTTGCAAACCGTTTTTAATATCAAATACCTTTCCTGATGTGAAGTTCCCACTTTTAACGATGAACTTCTTCTTGGAAATCATATTATAGATCAAGTATAGCAGAGGTCCGGACATCCCGTATCTGGCTAATTTGTAGAGAAGGCCCTCGATCCACACTGTATCGAACGCCTTCTCATAGTCGATCAAGCATGCTCCGGTACACTGGCCTTTCATTAAGTTCCAGTGTATGTCTGACACCAATTTCGACGCGGCATGAATGGTGTCATGTCCCGCCCTGAAACCGAATTGGTTATCGGGTATTATGTTCTTTTCCTCAACCCATTTGGACAATGATCTATTAATTACTGATTCAAAAACCTTACTGATATTCGGGAGCAGACTTATTGACCGAAGATTAGCAGGGTTACTTTTATCTTTACCCTTTTTGGGTATTGGGTACACCACTGCCGTCTTCCAGTGTCCTGGAAAATGGGCGTTGTTTAATGCATTGTTAAACAGAGTGGTATATATGTCTATGGCCACCAGGGGCAAATGTTTCAGGACGATGTTTGGAACACCGTCCACCCCAGACGACTTCTTATTGTTTAGACGGCGAAAAGTTAGCAGGAGATCAGTTTTCGTAGTGAGAAGAGAGTTTGCTTGTGCCTCAGGAACATTGTTCGCTGGGCAGTCTTCACTGAACTCGATGATTCTTCGGTTCTCGGATTTCCAGACCTCGATCTCATTAGTTATTCTGAAGTGGTGCAGCAGGACCCTGTTTTCAAGGTCAAAATTCGGCCGAACACAAGTGTTCACCGAATAAATTCCCTGGTAGTAGGCCCCCACTAGATCCACTTTCTCCTGCTCGTCCTCTATACAGTAATTATCGTCGACAATACTGGTTTCTTCGGGATCTATGTTCGCAGACCTCAGTAGTTCCTGGTTAGCCAGGGTCCTGGGGATACGCAACTTGTCCAACCGGTTATGTGTTTTACTCCTAAAGATTTTATTTATCTGTGGGAACATGCTCGCGCTATTAGTTTGAATAGCACGAATCTTTTTGTTCCAGTACAGATTCACAGACTGTGAGAATTGTTGTTTGAGGAGTTGTTGGAGATTTTTCATAACCGATTTAAGAGTTACGATCTCCGGACTCTGTCTATCTTGGAACTGACGGTGTAGGGATTTCAGTCTCGTCAGTATTCTACTTTTATGTTTTTGTAGTGCGTCGATTGTAGCGTTTTTGTAACAGTCTGTACTGTTCTTTTTCTTTGTCCGTGGTATGGTTTTGTCCATAGTCTGCACAATGAGGTTGTCCATATCTTTCAGATATGCATCAATCTCATTGTCGGTCAGATTCCTAGTTGTGGGAGGTAATAGTCCGTTATTCTGTATTGCCCTCTCCATAGCCTTCTCGAACTTTGGCCAGTGCATCTTTTGGTAGGCAAAAGGATGCACTTCGCAATATTCGAGGAGTTCCATGGAGTCGTCAGGGACTTGTACTGTTATTTCCAGTCCTTGGTGGTCGCTGTCGTACGGCACTGTCGTTAGACAGTTTGTCACGTTTGTGTTTACCCCTAGTACGGCCATCCGAGAGTCTAACGAGCATATATCCAGAAAAGAGCCGCCATTTGGGTATGATGGCATGTCCGTAGCGTAAAGATTTACTTTTCGCTGAATTCTATTCTGAGCCAACCAGTCATTCAGTTGGTTGCCCCTGATGTTAGCCGTTTGATTTCCCCATGCTTCGTGGCGTGCGTTTAAATCTCCGGCCAATAAGTAAAAAATTTGCTCCGACTCCAGGTGGAGAGTTTGAAAAAGAGAGCTCATTTCCTCTATAAATAGTCTGGATTGGGAGGTTTGGGGTGCGTACGCGGCAATTATATACAGCCTTCTGCCACTAGACAGAGGGAGGTATATAACGCACGCTTCTAACACCCGAAACTTTGCGATGTCCCTGCTATACATGATCTTGTGTTTAAGGGTGGTCTTTACTAGTATTAGTAGGCCCCCAGCTTGTGTGGCATTAGGTCTATCTCTCCTTATTACCACATAATCTTTGTAATCCACTTTGTGCTTCTCGCTTAGTTTGGTTTCACTAGCAAGAAGCACATCAGGATTTTCGTTTTGCAAAAGGGTCAGCAAATTCGCCCTTCTCTCGTTTCTTATCAACGAATTGACATTCACCGCAATGACCTTGATCGTGTCCTCCCTGCGTAAAGCCATTAAACAGCTTACCCAGAGATGGTTTCTGTCGTAAAGAAGGAATATACTAAGTCTAAACGGGCGTTTTGCTCGTTTAGTTGTTTTTGTAGCTGAGCGATTTGCCCTTGAATTGATAGGAGAACCGCTTTCAGCTCGCTGTCCCCAGAACTTGCTGCAGGCGCAGCTTTTGGGACTTGCTGTTTGGTTGTCTGGGCTCCAGCCGCTATTTGGGCGAAGGACATACCAGGTACAACTAAATTTTTAAACATTTGCCCCTTACGTTCTTGTTGGGCCTGTATTTGTTCTTTACGCGCCTTAATGCGTTGCTTGAACTCTGCATATTTAGGGCATCCTCTATAATTAGCAGGATGTCCGTTAGATCTGCAGAGCACACAGAACAACTGGTTTTTATCCGCGACTTTTTCCCTCCCAAGAGGGCATTCGCCTTGATTGTGGGTTTTCTCACATTTGACGCACCTAAAAGCCATTTGGCAGTTAGCTGCGGCATGTCCAAACCTTTGGCAGCGCATACATTGCAGGATGTCTGCTTTTTTATTTATTTTCTCCCAAGTTACAACATGGAAGTTGAGATACCTAATATTTTTAAGGTTATCCAACCGACTGTCGGGGGTTAATTGGACTAAAAATATCGGGAGCTGCCTCTTAGCAGTACGCGAATAGCTTGTACTAAATTTTTTAACCGCGGAAAATTTTAAATTATCTACCGCGAGAGATTGCAGTTCGTTCAGGAGCTCCTGAGTGTCACAATCGGGGTCGAGACCTTTCAAAAGGACACTTTGCAATTTTTCACTTTTTGCCGTGTAAGTGAAGAATTGTGTATTCGCCCGTTCTAAAATACTTTTAATTTTTTTAAAATCTTCAATGCTACTTAAAACTAGGGCATGCTTTGTACCACTAAATCTTTTTATATAAAAATTAGTGTGTTTTAGTACCTGCTTTGCTAATCTAATCGTATCCGTAGGTTGCTGGTGAAATATATTAATTGGTGGAATTTTCTCCTTTTTTTGTTGTTGTCTCTGCTGCTGTTGTGGTTGCTGCTGCTGCGGTTGCTGCTGGTTTTGTTGTTGTTGGATTTGTTTTTGCTGTTGCTGCTGTGGAGCTTGCTGCTTCATACTTTGTTGTTGCTGATTTGTTGTTGTCTGTTTTGCTTTTGGGAGCCTGGGAAAATTTTTTTTCCTTTAGCTCCTCGATCATTTTTTCAAGCCTGGCCTCTTCATTCGTGTCAGTGGCCAGTTCTTTGAAACTATTGCCCAGGCCTTTATATTTGCCTGGGATGGAGTCGTGGGAGGATGACTCTTCATCGGAGTCAGTCATCACTACGGTGCATATTGCTGTTGATCCGGACCCCGACGCTGTTGGGCTTTTTTTCTGTGTATTATTGTTGCCTTTTGTTCGCTGCAACAAATTCGGCATGATTTTAATTTTGCGGCGCCTTTTGTTAACGGGGCGCCGTTCTTTATTAGTTTTTTCGTCACCACTGATTTTATAGCCTTCTTTGTCACTGGCTTTATTTTTTGGAAACACTTTAGTGTCATTATCACTGGTGCCGGCGGCACCTTTTATATTATTTATTTGAGACATGCCACTTCCGTGTGCATGCTCTTCACTAGGTCTTTTGTCCTCTATTTCTTTAATTTTTTTTTCTCGAAAGTTTTTTTTTTTAAAAAAGAAAATCTAATTAACACTTCTTATTTTGGAACTTTATATCACTCACTAAATAACGCTCGTTAATAAAAACACCGACTTTTCCCGCGACCTCTAGCCTAAACGCACAGTCTGTCTGCTCTTGATAAGAGTACAAACGAGACAGATCCGCCGCTCTAGCCACTCCGCCACCGGGCTGCTGCCAGATTGACAACAATAAAGTAATTTGTTCGGTGCCCATGAAATGTTTAGGTTGAACTTTAACAGGTTGAATTTTAACAGTTTTTTCTGCCTAACTTCGAACTCCGTTATCAGAATTTAGAAAAAATTTAACGGGACCACCGTGGGAAGCTCCCCCTTCAAATGAACCAAAAAAAAGCAAAAAAGTTATTGGGTTACAAAGTTATGCGTGAACAGGACCACAAAATACCTACACGTCGAATTGAGTAACCTCCTCTTTTTTTGAAGTCGGTTAAAAAGAGAATAAATTTATTAGAAGATAAAATTGAAGATTTAGCAAATTTAATTAAGAGACTTACAATTAATAAAAATGATAATTTCCAACAAAGATATAGGTCAAGAAGCAGAAGTCGTTCAAATAATAAACATAAGAAAAATAATAAACCTTTATGCTGGTTTCACTTTAAATTTGGAGATAATGCAAAAAGATGTCTTAAACCATGTAATTATAATAATTCAAAAAACTAAGTATCCCTTCAGCGTGTTGTAGAATATTGTTCCAGGAAAGTCCTGTAGACTCTTTGTTTTTGATAAAGAAAATAAATTCAAGTTTCTAATAGATATAGGAGCTGAATTATCTGTTGTTCCTAATGTTTATTTTCGCAAATACAAAAAAGATCCTAATTTTATTCTTTCAGCAGCTAATGGATCGACGATTAACACATATGGAACTAAACTTTTGAAAATAGATTTCGGATTAAGGAGAGATTTAACATTTCCATTTATAGTGGCAAGTGTCAATAAACCCCTATCATTGGTGCATATTTCCTTACGCAATTCAATTTATTGGTAGATCTTAAAAAGAAACGTTAGTTAAGTTTTAATGGAATTATGATTAATGCAGACAGTCCATCACCCAGACATTGTTCCTTTCACAGTGGATACGGCAAAATTTTATCGAAATTTCCCTCACTAACCCAGCCTCCTCGTTATGACTTGCCAGTACTACACAACATAGTACATTCTGTCCAAACAAAAGGTCAGTTACCTTTTTCAAGACCTAGAAGACTTGATAGCAATAAATTTAAAATATGCAAATTAGGATTCGAACATATGATCAAGTTAGGTTTATGTAGAGCATCCTCTTCCTCAGTTTCTTCGGCATTACATATGGTGCCTAAAAAGAATTGTTCAGACTGGCGACCTTGCGGTGATTATAGGAGACTTAATGCAATCACAATCCCAGATAGAAATCCAATTCCACACATTCAAAATTTCACGTTGAACTTGAATGGGTGCACTGTATTTTCTAAAATTGATTTTGTTAGAGCATATCACCATATACCTATGGCAGAGGAAGATATTTTCAAAATAGCTATTACTACACCTTTCGGTTTATTCGAATTTACTCGAATGCCCTTCGGTGTTAGAAACGCTGCCCAAACCTTTCAACGTTTTATGGATCAAGTACTAAACGGGCTAGAATTTGTTTTTGTGTATATTGATGACATTCTTATGGCGAGCAAAGACGAAGAAGAACACAAAGCTCATCTTGAAAAAGTTTTTGGAAGACTTGAAAAATTTGGAATCAACATTAATCCAGGGAAATGTCTCTTTGGTGTTCATACATTGGAATTCTTAAGCCATAAAATTACAAAGGACGGAATACTTCCATCAGAAGACAGAGTTAAATTAAATAGAAATTTTCCGAAGTACAACAGTTTATAGGAATGGTAAACTACTTCCATAGATTCAATCCTCGGCTAGCAGAAATATTAAGTCCAATTCATAGTCATTTCACCAAAGAGCTTAAAAAAGCTAAGAACGTGAAGAATTTAGATTGGACAAATGAATGCGAGGACGCTTTTGTCAAAGCTAAGAACGCATTTATTTCAGCAACTCTATTAGTTCATCCCTCTGAGAACGCAACTTTTAGTTTGACAGTTGATGCATCGAACGTGGCTGTAGGAGCAATGCTGGAGCAACTAGGCAAAAATGGGCCTGAGCAATTAGCATTTTATTCGAAGATATTAAGCGCCGCGGAATCGAAACATTCAACCTTCGATAGAGAACTTTTAGCCATATATTTGACAATTAAACATTTCAGGCATTTTTTGGAAGGTTGTGAGTTTGCCATTTTCACAGACCACAAGCCGCTAACTTCGGCAATATGGACCAAATCTGAAAGAAGTCCAAGACAAGCGAGGTAGTTGGATTATATTACACAATTTACATCTGATATTAGATATATCAAAGGAAAAGCTAACGTAGTAGCGGATACATTATCGCGAGTAGAAACAGTTTTTTTTTTAGTTTTTAAAAAGCGTTTATTTGACTTAACAGCTATCCTAATATAAATTTAACTAAACGCTTAAAGTTAATTATTCTAACCTATTCTAATCTATCTAACTTACTGGCCCTCAGCAGGCACTCTAAATTAATCTATGTCTTAATTTTATGCCTTTCGGCTAAAACTTATGTATTTTTTATTTATTTTTATATTATATATTATTTCTAGTCCTAAGAAAAATTTAAAAACTTAGATGCTATATTAATTATTTTGTATAAAACTTAAGCTAACTTAGTCTACTCTACTAACTAACTTAACCCTAAGAAACCTATCTGGGCGGGGGCAGCAGAGTCGAATTCCCTCGGGTGACCCCCGTCCAGGCGACGGGCTTCCACGGGCTTGAGCTACAAGAAATAACAATAGCTCGTGGAAGCTCGCACCACTAACCTAGACTTACTTAAATCTACCTTCATTACAAAGTAAAAACTAGAACTAAACCCTATCTAAGTACTAAGCTAATCTTTTAAAACTAACTTACATTAAAAAAAATATATTCTATAACTTTATTAGAGAGGGCAAATACCCAACTAAGGGGGGTCCTCCAGCCACCAGTACAAATTACTGGCATTGGAGGCCTCTTTTTTATCTTTTTCTGAGATTCGCGTGCTGAACCTCAGGAGATGCTGTATTTCTCTGCCTTCTTCAATAGCACGCACTCGTTTATCACAGGCATTGCGATACATGTGATATAAGAGGGGCAACCCCGAATCATCCTGAACCAATTTTTTGGAGTCTAGGTAAATAAATGCTTCTGGGGGGATAAACCCACGTTCACAAGCTGCTTTGTGGTATTCAGAATTCGGGTAGAACGCTCCCCGAATAAGAGGATTGTCGCTCTCTGTCGCTCTAGCGACGTGACGTCGAATCAACTTGATTATGAAATTGTCGATCCTGTTAACAGATGCCTTATCATAGAGGATATTGTTGGCGTGATATTTTACGAAGCCCGATTCGGGTGTTCGATACAAGGTTAGGCACGCCCTTAAGCATTGTCTTTCAAATACCCGAAGCTTTTCCATGTAAGAAGGAGATATGTTGAACCATACCGGACAACCATAAGTTAACATTGGTCTGACCAAGGCTTGATAGCAAATCACCTTGACCCGTGGGCTTAGGTGTCTGCTGTAAAAAAGTCTTTTGGTCATATGAAACGCCTTGTTTGCCTTGGTAAGAGCAGCACTTACATTTCTGTTGAAATACAGGTATTGGTCCATCCAAAGCCCAAGGTATTTCACTTCCAATTTTTTTTCTAATGCTTGTCCGGCATTGTTCGAAATTTTGAGTGTTTTCCAGTTCCTCCGCACATCGCGAGAAGCTTTGTTTAGAGGAGTCCGGAAAAGGATCGATTCACATTTGCTAAAATTGATCTTTAACTTCCAATCATCACTATACCGTTCGATTGTTTCGAAGTCACGTTGCAAGAGCGTCTGGATCACTCCAATCTTCGGCCCCGTCCTGTACACGATCAGGTCATCCGCATACGCTAGTGCGTACGGGAGTGAACTTATTAGGTCACTCGTAAAGATATTAAATAAGAGCGGCGAGTTCACTGCACCCTGTTGCAGACCATTTTTGATGTCAAAGACCCTACTTGATGTGAAGTTGCCACTTTTGACGACGAACTTCTTGTTTGAAATCATATTATAAATCATGTATAGCTGAGGTCTCGTCATATCGAGTCTGACCAGTTTGTAGAGAAGACCTTCGATCCATACTGTATCGAATGCCTTCTCAAAATCAATCAGGCATGCTCCTGTACACTGGCCTTTCATGAAGTTCCAGTGTATGTCTGATACCAGTTTGGACGCGGCATGAATGGTGTCATGTCCCGCCCTAAAACCGAACTGGTTATCGGGAATTATCTTTTTTTCCTCAACCCATTTGGCCAATGATCTATTAATGACTGTTTCAAAAACCTTGCTGATATTCGGCAGCAGACTTATTGACCGGAGATTGGCAGGGTTAGTTTTGTCTTTACCTTTTTTAGGTATAGGATACACCACCGCCGTTTTCCAGTGACCTGGGAAATTGGCGTTGTTTAATGCATTATTAAACAAAGTGGTGTACATGTCTACAGCCACCAGGGGCAGATGTTTCAGAACTATGTTCGGGATACCATCTACTCCAGCCGATTTCTTATTGTTCAGACGACGGAATGTTAGCAGGAGGTCGATTTTTCCAATGAACGTCGAGTTTACTTGGGCCTCGGGAATATCGTTCGCTGGGCAGTCTTCATTGAATTCGATAATTGCTCGATTCTCAGATTTCCAAGATTCGATTTCATTAGATAATCTCGAGTGGTTCAGTGAGGCCCTACTCTCGAGGTCAGAATTCGCACGAACACAAGTGTTCACCGAATAAATTTCCTGATAGTAGGCCCCCACTAGATCCACCTTCTCCTGCTCGTCCTCTATGCAATAATTATCACCGACATGGCAGGTTTCTTCCGCATCTATGTTCACAGACCTCAGCAGTGCCTGGTTAGTTGAAGTCCTAGGGATACGTAACTTGTCCAGTCGGTTATGTGTTTTACTCCTAAAAATTTTATTTATCTGTGGGAACATGCTCGCGCTATTAGTTTGAATAGCCCGAATCTTTCTGTTCCAGTACAGATTCACAGACTGTGAATATTGTTGCCTTAATAGTTGTTGGAGATTTTTCATAACCGATTTAAGAGTTACAATCTCCGGACCTCGTCTATCCCGAAACTGACGGTGTAGTGCTTTTAGTCTTGTTAGTATTCGACTTTTATGTTTTAGTAGTGCGTCGATTGTAGCGTTTCTGTAACAGTCTGTACTGTTTTTTTTCTTCGTCCTGGGTATGGTTTTGTCCATCGTCTGTATAATGAGATTGTCCATATTTTTCAGATATTCGTCAATCTCATTGTTTGTCAAGTTTCTAGTTGTTGGTGGTAAACGTCCTGTGTTCTGTATTGCCCTTTCCATAGCTCTTTCGAATCTTGGCCAGTACGTCTTTTGGTACACAAAAGGCTGCACTTCGCAATATTCAAGAAGCTCTATGGAGTCGTCAGGGACTTGTATTGTTATCTCGAGTCCGTAATGGTCACTGTCGTATGGTACTGTGGCTAGACAGTTTGTTTCGTTCGTATTTAGTCCTGGTAGACCCATCCGTGAGTCTAGCAAGCACAGATCTAAAAAAGACCCACCGCGTGGATATGATGGTATATCCGTAGCGAGGAGATTAACTTTCCGCTGAATTCTGTTCTGGCCCAACCAGTCATTCAGTTGGTTGCCCCTGGTGTTAGCCGTTTGATTTCCCCATGCCGCATGGCGTGCGTTTAAATCTCCGGCCAACAAGTAAAAATTTTGCTCCGACTCCAGGCGAAGAGTTTGAAAGAGCGAGTTCATTTCCTCTATAAATAATCTTGGTTGAGTTGTTTGGGGTGCGTACGCCGCGATTAAATACAGTCTTCTGCCACTAGACAGGGGAATGTATATAACACACGCTTCCAACACCCGAAACCTTTCTATATCCCTACTATACATGATTTTATGTTTCAGGGAGGTCTTTATTAATATTAATAGGCCTCCGCCTCGTATGGAATTAGGTCGATCGCGCCTAATTATCACATAATCCTTGTAATCCATTTTGTGCCTCTCGTTTAGTTTAGTTTCACTAGCGAAAAGCACATCCGGATTTTGGTTCTGCAAGAGAGTTAGTAGATTCGCCCTTCTCTCATTTCGTATCAACGAGTTGACGTTCACCGAAATGACTTTGATCGTGTCCTCTCCGAACAGTGCCATTAAAGCAATTTACCCGGAAATGGTTTCTGTCGATAACAGAGCATTATATACAAAATCTAGACGAGCTGTTTGCTCGCTTAATTGTTGCTGGAGCTGCGCGATCTGCCCTTGTATGGACAAGAGGACCGCCTTCAGTTCACCATCTCCAGAACTCGCTGCCGTGGCAGCTTTTGGAGCTTGTTGTTTTGTAGGCTGGGCTCCGGCTGCCATTTGGGCAAAGGACATTCCAGGCCTTACAAAGTTGTTTATCAATTTGCTCTTTTGCGCTTTTTGAGTCTGGATTTCCTCTTTACGCATTTGTATCCTTTTTTTGAACTCTGCATATTTTGGGCATCCTCTATAACTAGCAGGATGTCCATTTGATCTGCAGAGTACACAGAACAGCTTGCTTTTATCAGCTACTTTTTCTTTACCTAGAGCACATTCACCAGGTTTGTGATTATTCTCGCACTTCACGCATCTAAATGCCATTTGGCAGTTAGCTGCGGCGTGCCCAAATCTTTGACATCGCAGGCATTGAAGGATGTCTTTTTTGTTTAATTTCTCCCATGACACTACATGGAAGCTTAGATACTTAATTGTTTTTAAATTATCTAGCTTGCTCTCGGGAGTCAATTGGACCAGGAAAATAGGCAGTTGCCTCTCTAAGCTTCGCGAGTGTGCGGTAGTAAATTTTTTTACCGCAGTAAATTTAAGGTCATTAACCTTAAGGGATTCTAGTTCCTCTAGAATCTCCTGAGGATCGAAACCGGGATCAAGTCCCTTAAGTAATACGCTTTGGGTTTTTTCGCCCTTAGCGGTAAACGTGAAATATTGGGTATTTGCTCTCTCCAAAATAGTTTTAATTTTCTTATGATCTAACAAGTTATTTAAAATTAGAGCATGCTTATTACCACTAAATCTTCTAATGTAGAAATTGGTATGTTTAAGTACCTGTTTTGCCAATCTAATAGTATCCACCGGTTTCTGGTGGAAAATATTAATGGGAGGTACCTTCTCCTTTTGTTGATGTTGTTGTTGCTGCTGCGGCTGTGGTTGCTGCTGCTGGTGCTGCCGCTGTTGCTGCTGCTGTTGCTGCTGGGGTCTGTTTTTAGCTTCTTGTTGCTGCTGCTGTTGTGCCGGCATCGGCTTCGCAGCTTTCGGTGTGGGGAGCTTAGGGAAATTTTTTTCCTTCAGCTCCTCTATCAATTTTTCTAGCCTGGCTTCGTCTGCTTCAGTTTCGGTAGCCAGGATTCCGAAACTGTTCCCCTGGCCTTTATATTTGCCAGAGGCGGAAATATTGCACGATTCCTCTTCCGAATCGGCCGTCATTGTTATGGTTGCGGGTGGAACCGTAGATCCAGTTGCCGTTTCTTGGCTGGCGTTTATGATTTTCGCCTTTCTTTGGCCCTGGTTGGGTTGGGCTCTTAATTTTCTGCGGCGTTTGTTGCCACTACGCCGTTCAGTGTTATCGTCGCTTGCAGATGTTAATGATGTTTCACTTGAATCAATTGTTATATTCTCACTTGCACCGCACTTCTTAGTGTCTGATTTATGTTCGGTGTCCGTTTGAGACATGCCACTTATATTGTGTGCATGCTCTGCACCACTGTCTTTTTTTTCTTTTTGTTTATTAATTGTATATATATATATTTTTTCTTTAAAAAACACAAAGTTAGAAAAATAAAACTTAGAGGTCGCGGTACCGCAAGGGATTCGAACTTCAGTTACTTTATATATACACGGGTTTTTCGCACGAGGTCTACTCTGATCGCAAAGTCTGTCTTCTCTTGACAAGAGTTCAAACAAGACTGCGAGTAGAAACAGATAATAAGGATTGTGACGCGATTAAAGAAAACAAAATAGATTTAGAGAATATTGCGGAAGAACAGAAAAATGATTTAGATTTGAAACATTTAATGGAAGATTCTGGTAGAAATTCAAGAATAATTTTAACAGAAAAAGAAGTACCTTTAACAAGTAATAAAATTTGGTTGGAATGTTCAACAGGTAGAGACAGACCGTTTATTCCCAAAGTTCTTCGACGAGACGTTTTTAATATTTTACATAACTTAGCACATCTAGGTATTCGAAGTACAAGAAAGTTAATAACAGGAAGATACTTTTGGCCTAGGATGAACAGCGAAATTAATTTATGGGCGAAAACATGTGTAGAATGTCAGAAAGCGAAAATTCATAGACATACTAAATCCCCAGTTAAAAAATTTAAGACGCCAACAGGAAGATTTGAGCACATTCATGTAGATATAATCGCCAACAGAAGGATTCACATACTTATTAACGATCGTGGACCGTTTCACCAGGTGGCCTGAAGTCTATCCTCTTAAAAGTATCACTGCATATGTGGTAGTAAGAACATTGTATGAACAGTATTTTCCAAGATTCGAAATTCCATTAACTATTACCACGGACCAAGAAGGTCAGTTTGAAGGAAAAATGTTTGAAGAATTTTCGAAGTTCTTGGGTACACATAGAATCCGGACCACGGCATATCATCCGCAAGCAAACGGAATGGTAGAGACACTTCACAGACAACTTAAAGCATCATTGAGAACCAAGATGGGTAACCCGAATTGGTTACTGCATTTACCAGCTATTTTGCTGGGTCTGCGGACTACCATAAAAGAAGACCTGAAGTGTAGTCCAGCAGAATTAGTGTATGGTCAAGCGCTACGAATCCCAGGAGAATTCTTTATAAGGGACGCAGAGATTATATCAGACCCGACAGACTTTGTGGCAATGTTAAGAAACCACATGAGGAGTATTGTTCCAACGGATTCTCGAGATCAGAAGAAAGGTTTCTTTCTGCCAAGGGGATTGGAGGACTGCGAATTTGTTTTCCGGAGGGCAGATAGAATGAGAGGATCGTTACAAAATCCATATGAAGGACCATATAAAGTGATCAAAAGAGGAGATAAAATTTTTTCGACAGACATTAATGGTAAAGTAGTAAAAGTATCGATTGATAGACTAAAACCGGCGCATGTAGAAAGAAACGAAGACACTAATAGGCCGGTAACACGAAGTTCAAAGAAAAGAGTTTCGTTTCAATTGTAAAGTAAATTTTCAGTCTAGGTTTTCGTTAATTGATATGTTCATGGACGCTTACGCTGAAGGGGGAGTTATGTAGCGGTCGCTACACATTACTTTTGTTTTTCACTTATGACGAGTTTTTGTTATTAATTTTCTAATTCAAATATATGTACTTACAATTTTGGAGTACAGTGTGCGTTACGTCATCGGTTTAGATTTTCACTACTACTTTGAAAATACACTTTAGGGAAATCACAATCACGTAGGCTTACACTGTACAAAGTATTGAATGTATAAAAACATAGATACACGAATTTATTGACATGTAAAATAAAAAAATAGAAAATGTGTAGTATTAAAATTGTAATTGAACTAAACGAACGGATTTATCGTTGTATTAGTTAGGAGTTTTTATTGTTAATTAAAAAACTTCCGGTTATATATTTTAACCGTTTTTAAGTTAAAGTTGTGTAATTTAAAATAAAACCGTAGGAGTGATGTTAGGACACTTGTTGGCTTAATTACCGGACACTGTGCCCTAAATTACCACTTATGGAGGATAGGAAGGGCGGAGGACCCTACATGTAGGCTTTTCCTAGAAGAGGATGAGTCTACCCTCCATGTTCTCTGTGAGTGCCCTGCAATAGCGAGGAGCAGGGTCTCTTTGTTCGAGAAGTCCCTGCTCGAACACTCAAGTCTAAGCGACAAACCACTAGGCAGACTGCTGAACTTGTTCAGGCGGTCTGGCCTACAAATATGAGGTGTAGGGGTTGTAGTACAATAGGCCAACTAAATGGCCGCAGTACCTTTGGACCTAATACCTCACACGGGAAAAAAATAAAACCAATTTAAAATACACACTCGAAAATAAATTAAATAAAAATAACTTAAAATAAATACGTAATAAAATAGTTTATTTAAATATTCCTATAAACTATTATGATGTGGAGAGAAGCTTAAAAATATTAAACAGCAAAGTCCAGGAGTCAAGACCGCATCATACAGCACTTAGCGAATCAATGATCACTTTAAAAGTTTTACCGTTAATTTCAATATTCCTACAGAAGTTACTCATTCAGAAATGCCAATATTATTAACGTTATGAGCTGTCTAGCAAACTTGCATTTCCTCACCATATGTCCAAACAGATTGCACTTGAAACATAAAGCTCCTAAGCTTTTTCGCATTCACTAGACTCAGGCCCGCTTGGAGCGGTCGTGCAGAGCGTGCACAACACGCGGTTCCATTTTCAGGGGGCGCCAAACACAACAATCTCTCCATCGAACTCATCATTTGCACTTATTTGTTTTATTAATGGCATAACAATTCCACGTATCTCTTTAAAAATAAACCGATAAACTGAAAACGTGTGCAGGATCTTGGTCTTAACAAGGATCGATCTCTGAAAATAGTATAGTGTAAGGACAGAGAATGTAAAATTAAATTACCAAGATAAAAGTCAAATTTATTTTGTAAATAAAAATTAGCATTCTAATCTGAATTCACAAAATTTTAAAGCATTTTGACGTCTAGTTATTTAGAATTATAAATTTTTATGTGCAATAGGAGTCATAAAAAGTATACCCTACACAGAGCAACCAATGAGAATTGTAGTAAAGCAGCATGTCGCCACTGCATGGGCAACACCAAAAATAATTTTCGAGAAACCAAGTCCGAAAAGTAACATCCGATTTCACTTCTCCTGTCAGTCATAATGTGAAGTAGAAGTAGTTCTACTGTAGAATTTAACTTAGTGATATAATTGGTGTAATAAAAAATTAAAATATAACTGAACTGAATATAATTGAAAACTGAAATATAATTGAAATTGTGAACATCGAGTTTTATTTTAACCAAAGTAATAATCTGAAAAATAACGACATTGCGGCGCTAATGAAAGGAAAGACGCCACAATATGGTGACCCCAACGAAATCTTAAAAAATGATGATTTTTTACCTTCTTTCATTTTGTTTACCCCTAATTACCATTTTATCAGACCTAAAAGAGTCAATTAATATTATCAAAATCATAAAGATCAGTTTACAAATAATAAAGCTATGAAATAAAAAGCACAGTGAAAAGTCTTTATAAGGAAATACAAAAAAACTATCAGTTCAAAGAGAAATTGTACTAGAGTCCACTAATCACCGCAACCTTCGCATAAAGCGGTGTGCTTTTCTGTTCATCTTTGACTCTGCAAAGTTACGTGTACGATCAGTGATCCTCACTCAATAAATGTACTACACGGGACTCTATTCCATCCATCCGTGTTATGAAAAAAAAAACGTGTTTTCATTATTTTTCATACATATGCATGTATTTAACAATAATATCATTTTAAACAGCAATATAACTTTTGTACAACTGTTATTACATACATAATATTATTTAACATAAATGCTAAATGTTTTAAAAATTTATGAAGTTTGAAAATACATCTGTCAAACATCATTCGCTTTGACTGCGTTCGAAAATTCAGCCAGCTGCTTAGAATCATTCCAAAAATCAATCCGCTGCAGCGGGGAATATATTATGTATGCCCTGCAGCCGATACTGCGATTCTGCTTATTCTGCGTAGCTGGCTAATTTTCCAATGCAGCCAAAGCGAATGATGTTTAACAGATGTATTTTTATTAGTACTGACTTCGCTCATATAACAGGAAAAGTTAAAGTGGATAGGTTACCTTTTTACGTTAGTGATATAAATGATGAGCAATTACTTGGTGTTCCAAAATTATCATTTTTCAACAGGAATAGAAATAGCTGATGCTATTTATGAATTATTAATAGATTGGAATGTGGACGAAAATATTGTCGCTTTGTTGCATTTACTGCGTCAAATACTGGAAAACTAAATGGAGCGTACACATTATTAGAACAAAAATTTGAAAAATCCATTGGAAATCAAACAAAAAATGAGTAACAGATTAAAGCATTTTATTACCACCGATGAAAAAAGGTAGATCATGATGTCTATGATGATAATGATGTTGAGCCAGATGACATATCTAGGGAAACAGTTAAACGTATTCCATGAAAACTTGAAGAAATTCAGGAATTTCTAAGAAAACCGTTGAGTATTTCATTACGATGAACCCATTCGATTTTTTTCAACGGTTTAACGGACTTCCTATATCTCCCACCAGATAAATGGAGTTATAATATTGTATTAATTATAATCAAGCATTCGCCTTTCTTCATGAATTAAGAACTGTTAACGGCACTGCTGAAAGAGGTGTGAAATAAAATAATAAAGTATTGAGTAAAGACGAACACAATAAACAATACTTATTACAAAATATAATTGATTACAAATAAAAAATTGCGACTTACACTGCAACAGCGTTATTAAAGCAAATACTTCCTGAGTAATTTCAATTTTAATTTGTTTGTATTTTCAATATTACACTATTGAAGTACAGTTTATGCCTTTTATTAGCTATAATATTGGTCGTATAAAAACGTTATATCCCGATTTTAACTGGTAAATTTACATTGAATAGGTTAACTATGTTAAATTAGCTTTCGTAAATTTATATTGTTGCTTCAACTGCTATTATTGTTAAATATTATAAAATATGATAAAACACGCTTTTTCAAAATACGCATGGATGTCAGTGTTGGGCATTAATCAATTAAATTTTCAATCAATTAATTAATTGATTAAAAAATTAATTGCCATTAATTTAATTGCAATTAAAATTAATTGCGATTGAACTATTAATTGCACCCCACAATTAATTTATTTGGATTAATCTGTATTAATTGTATATTAGAACTAAATCAATTGCAATTAATTTATCAATTGCAATTAATTTTGTTAATTGTTCTAAAAAACAATTAAAACTAACAATTATTCCGCTTCAATATAGATATAGACACTCCAATTTTATATGATCCTGCCATTTTTTGGAGAATCATTCATATAAAGAGCATAATATGAATAAAAATATGGGGAGTATGGCGGCCAAAATGGCAGAAAGAAGAAAAATTCAAAATGGGGGACTAGTTTTGGCAATTGTGTTCCGATTGTGCAGAAAATTAGTGTCGGGGGGTTTTGAGGGATCCAAATGAAAATTTGGGGTTAAAATTTTAAAATTCAAAATGGCGGACTAGTTTTGGCAACTGTGTTCCGATTGTACTGAAAATTAGAGTCAGGGGGTTTTGAGGGATCCAAATGACAAAGTGGTTAAAATTTTAAAATTCTAAATGGCGGACTAGTTTTGGCAATTGTGTTCCGATTGTACTGAAAATTAGTGTCGGGGGGTTTTGAGGGATCCAAATGACAAATTTGTGGTTAAAATTTTAAAATTCAAAATGGCGGACTAGTTTTGGCAATTGTGTTCCTATTGTAATGTAAATTAGTGTCAGGGGGTTTTGAGGGATCCAAATGACAAATTTGTGGTCAAAATTTTAGAATTCAAAATGGCGGACTAATTTTTGCAATTGTGTTCCTATTGTAATGAAAATTTGTGTCAGGGGGTTTTGAGGGATCCAAATGACAAATTTGTGATCAAAATTTTAAAATTCAAAATGGCGGACTAATTTTGGCAATTGTGTTCCGATTGTAATGAAAATTAGTGTCAAGGGGTTTTGAGGGATCTAAATGATAAATGTATGGCCAAAATTTTAAAATTCAAAATGGCGGACTAATTTTGGCAATTGTGCTCTGATTGTAATGAAAATTAGTGTCGAGGGGTTTTGAGGGATCCAAATGACAAATTTGTGGTCAAAATTTTAAAATTCAAAATGGCGGACTAATTTTTGCAATTGTGTTCCGATTGTAATGAAAATTTGTGTCAGGGGGTTTTGAGGGATCCAAACGACAAATTTGTGGCCAAAATTTTAAAATTCAAAATGGCGGATAATTTTGGCAATTGTGTTCCGATTGTAATGAAAATTAGTGTCGATGGGTTTTGAGGGATCCAAATGACAAATATGTGGCCAAAATTTTAAAATTCAAAATGGCGGACTAATTTTGGCAATTGTGCTCTGATTGTAATGAAAATTAGTGTCGAGGGGTTTTGAGGGATCCAAATGACAAATTTGTGGTTAACACTCCCTCAGTGAGTGACTTCGAGCGTATAATGTCAAATTAGAATAATCCTTTTATTTACTTTTTTCTTTTAGAATCTATTTTAATAAAAAAAGTGTCTATGTCTGTGTGTAAGCGTGCCTTCTTGTGCGTTCCGTAGTGTGCTGGAGCCAAACTAGAAGAAATAGAAATCTGATCTTTTTGCAGATGAAAGAGAACCGAAAGGTTCCCTTTCTTAAAATTTCAATTAGTTTTTTTAATTAATTAATTAGTACTTATAATACAACTTGCACTTTCATGCAACCGATCAACTCCAAATTTTTCCGTGCGCATAGTTCGCGTAACAATGCAATATGTAAAACATTTTTGCAAAAACAACCAAGATGGCGGCCGTATTTTCCAATTGTGTTTCCCGATCTCCGACGTGGGTGTCAAATAAAAGGGTATAGCGAGTATAATGCAATTAGCTATGTGGTATCAAATCCAAAATGGCCAACAATATAAGATGGCGGAAGACATAATAGAATAAAATGTAAATATATCATAAATACAACTTGAAATTTTGTCCATGTGCATTTGGGGGCCTCGGTAGCCTAGGGGTAAGGCGCCTGACTACTATCTCAGAGGTCCCGGGTTCGAATCCCGGCCAGCCCCACGGTCTTTCGCCTTTTCCCCTTTTCCACCTACATAACTTTCCTTCTTTCTTCTTCCCTCTTTACATTCCTGTTTCCTCCTGTCAGCCTTCCTTGGCACTTCCCCGCTCCACCAAAAAAGCGCATGTAATCGGTTGGTTGATGAGATTCAATTCGTTTTAGGAGGCATAACACTCCAGCGAGTTGTTTCTCGATGCCCCGATGTCAGAGTCGCGACAGTAATGGTTGGGAGTAGGTGGACTAAAAAATATCGCGGGTAGGTTGTGGCAGTTCCTTCCTTCCCCGACTAGAGCTGCTGTTCGACATTGCACTCTATATGAAGAAAATAGATTGTCGAACAGTATAAAGGGCCTTTCCTGCGACTCTAGTCTTTCACATAAAAAAAAAAAATATTTCGCGTGACAATACCATCGCACTATTTTGGGAAAAATCAAGATGGTGGCTCCAAGATGGCGCCAGAATTTTGCAGTTGCATTCCCCGACCCCCGGCATGGGTATCAAATGAAAGGGTATGATAAATAGAATGCAATTACCTGTGTGGCGTTATTAGAAAATGAAAAGGCGACCAACACAAAAAGGCGGATCACCTTTTTATTTACAAGCCACTCGGAAAGGGTATGACATATAGAATACTATTTCTTGTGTGGCTTCATTCCACATTAAAAATGGCGGTATACGCAAAATTGCGGCTTCCCTTTTTCTTTACTACGCCCTCGCACAGTGGTCTGAAAAATTTTTTTAGCGTGACAAAATTTTTTTTCTGGCTTAATAGCTTCTTGTTTATCTTAAAAATGTAAGGAAAATATATAAAAAAATTTTACGAATTACTTACTCAAGTTTCACATGTGTCACATGTGCACAAGGCGAAATACAGTTTTTAACTGTCTGTCTCTGTATATAAGTATAGTAAAGCACGAAGAATCACCTAGCCTAACCATGGAAGAGACGGGCGCGAGTTACATACCAACCCACAACCCATTGCATCGACAGTAATTTAATATGTACATCAAAACAGTTTTCATATCTACACTCATCCCAGCATATTTTCCTAATTGTCACGTACAGCATCATGTTTCCCAAACACCCATTTCCTTTCCCAAGCAATATCAGCAAATCTCAAAAAAGCTTTCCCACTTGATTATAATAAATGAAAATAATTAAAGTCAGTCTTCATTTGAACTTAATAAAGATCAGTTAAAACAAAGTGTTATTCTTTTATTTAATATTTTTCTTAAATAAACTATTAGTGGCGCAGTCGGTAGGATTGCTAAAAAGTAATCCTTTTGGAAATCAATAAAAATCAGCGTAATGTAATAACGAATTCGACGGTTTATCGAAGTTCATTTTTACGGTCAACTAACGGCTAATTAGTGACAACAAAAACGCGATTTTCTTTTTCATTAACAAAATTTTAACTAAAAGTGCTGTGTTGTGTGCAGAAATAAGGAGTTACCATCGAGGGATTATCGGTGTTGTCCGGCTCTTCACACTCATCTTTAACAGCAACGAAGGATCAAAAAGGACACAAGAAGTGAAAGGCATCTTGGCGAGTTTCTACTCCTTAGTTCAAAGAACCTACAACTCTACATGATGAAAATAATATTTGGCATCTGGTTTATGTAAGTCAATTTTTGAATATTTTCCTTTATTTTATTATTCCGTGAATGCCCCCTCCTAAAAAATCGAAACGTAGGCGGAGAATTGGGCAAAATAATAGAAGTGCTCATCTTAATTTTAATTTAGATACGGAAAGTGATTATTCAATTAGTGAAGTTGAAGATAATATTTTTGGCAATAATTTACAAGAAGAATTGATTAGTGATTTGTGTAATACTTTCAGTAGTAATATTAATATCGAAAATAAAAATTTAGGAGAAAGTTGTAGTAGCGGTGCAAGTAGTAATTTTCAGGGAAATTTTAGTAGTAGTATAGACCTTAAATTAAATATGGCTACAGAAAACAATATAACTGACGATATCTTTAGTAAATTAAGAGTGCCCGATGCAATAAAAGACTTGCCGAAATTTGACGGGAACCCAAGGCTTCTTTTTGACTTCATAAGTAACGTAGAAGAAATATTATCTCTTATATCTAGTGTGGATGGCACATCCTATGGGCGTATTTTGCTCCGTGCAATTCGCAACAAAATTGTAGGACCAGCAAACGAAGCCTTAAACATGTATGGAACACCACTTACCTGGTCGTCTATCAAAGAAAATCTCGTTGTACATTACTCAGATAAGAGGAACGAAACCTCTTTAATTAGAGACCTTCACGGTCTAAGACAACATAATAGAAGTATCGAAGGTTTTTATAGTGAAATTATTGAAATTTTGGCGGCATTGTCAAATCATATAAAGATCCACGAAATTAATCCAAGTGTTTTAGAAGCAAAAAAGAAACACACATTTTTGACAGGGCTAAAAGAACCTTTTGGTTCTATAATTCGAGCAATGAAGCCTGAATCGCTTGCAGCTGCTTTCGCCTGTTGTATCAAAGAACAGAATATATCTTACGTTAAAACGGACGGTAGCCATAATAGAAGTCAGCCTGCTAATAGATCTTCTCAACCGACGAATATCCCATACGCCATACATAGGAATTTTATACCCCGACAACAGACAAGATTTTTACAGCAACCACAAAACACATTCGCACAACAATTTAATTCACTCAGCCAAAGACCTCATAAATTATTCAATTCATTTACCCAACAACCTTCACATCAATATAACCCATTTAACCAGAGGTATCTCCAACAAACAAATCTATTTAGCCAGCAACAAAGAGGCCCTCAACAATTAGGCACATTTGGACAAAATCAGCAAAACCAAATTCGACAAACACTTCAGAAACCCGTACCAATGGACACAAGTTCAGGTAACACTAATCGAAATGCTGTTACTTCTTTCCAAAGTAGACCACCTCAAAGCAATTTCTTTAGATCAACCGGACCACCCAACTTTCATAGTAAAGAACTATTTAACATAAACGAAGGAGAAAATAACTTCGACCAACCCCAATACGATCCCAATCAGCTACCTACTGATATTGATGATACCACCAATACCGGGAATATTGACGGACAGCGTTTTTATGAACAAGATTCTGAGCAACCTCCAAATTTCGAAATAGATGATCGAAATTTTTCTATAAATGCCTCGACAGACCCATCGGATACTTAGACATCAATAAACATGGGTCTGTCCTTCCATATATTAACATTTCTTCCCCTTTTGGAAGACCACTTAAATTTCTTATTGACACTGGATCTTCATCTTCCTTTATCAACCCTGAATTCATAAATCCGACCGATATCAGAGTATGCAATCCCACAGTTGTTATAACAGTTTTTAATAAACACACCCTAGACAAGCAAATCATTTTACCGAATTTTGCCGAGTTCCAAGAACCAGGAGAAATAAATTTCCTAGTTTTCAGATTCCATGGGTATTTTGATGGCTTATTAGGTCTCGATACGCTCACTTCTCTAGGTGCTAATGTAGATCTAGGTAATAAAATTTTAATTACTAGAAACGCCTTTATACCACTCAACTTTAAGCCAAACGTCATGTCAAATAAATATGCGATCCCAGCCAAATCAAAATTGATCGCCAGATTACCGGTTGACGTCCGAAATGGAGATATTCACATACAAACGACTGAACTCAAACCTGGTTTATTTATTGCAGAGGGAATATCTAAAGCAAAAGATTGGTATAGCCTAATTGAGGTAACCAATTACGGAAATCATGATGAATTTCTACTTTTAGAGCAACCGCTAAAGGTACAGGAATTCTCCCCAAATCAATTCGTAGAACTTAATAACTTCAACATCCAATATGGGGACAACCTTCAGAATTCAGACAAAATTATTTCCGACTCAATCCGTACCTCGCATTTAAACATAGAAGAAAGAAAGATAGTGTTAAAAATTTGTAAAGAGTTCGACGATATATTTTTCAAGGAAGGTCAGAAGTTGACTTTCACCAATCAGATAAAACACCATATTCAGACGACAGATGACATACCCATCCATACAAAGTCGTATAGGTATCCTTATGTACATAAGGAAGAGGTTCGAAGGCAAATCAGCGAAATGCTCGAACAAAGAATAATTAGGCCTAGTTATTCACCTTGGAGCTCTCCTGTTTGGATTGTTCCAAAGAAAAAAGACGTAACAGGTAAACAAAAATGGCGCCTCGTCATTGACTACCGAAAGTTAAATGAAAAAACGGTAAGCGACCGGTATCCATTGCCAAATATTAGTGAAATCCTAGATAAACTGGGAAAGTCTATGTATTTTACGACACTAGATCTTGCCAGCGGATTCCACCAAATTGAGATGGCATCTCAAGATGTATGTAAAACAGCTTTTACAGTAGAAGGAGGCCATTACGAGTACATTCGTATGCCATTTGGGCTTAAAAACGCTCCTTCTACATTCCAAAGAGTTATGGATAACGTACTGAAAGACCTACAAGGGAGAATATGTCTCGTGTATCTCGATGACATTATAATATTCTCTACGTCGCTACAAGAGCATGCCGAGAACTTAAAAAAGGTGTTTCAGCAACTTAGACAGGCAAACTTGAAAGTTAATCTAGATAAGTCCGAATTCCTACATAAGGAAATTGCCTTCCTTGGTCATCTTATAACAACAGAGGGCGTAAGACCAAACCCGGACAAAATTACCGCAATAAAAAACTTTCCAATTCCCCGCACACAAAAAGAAATCAAAGGATTTCTAGGTTTATTAGGGTATTATCGCAAGTTCATTAAGGACTTCGCGAAACTTACCAAACCATTAACGGAATGCCTCAAAAAAGGAAGAACCGTGCAATTAAATCCACGGTATGTTCAAACCTTCGAGACCTGCAAAGATCTCCTCATGAACGACCCTTTACTACAGTACCCCGACTTCTCCAAGGCCTTCGTGCTGACAACCGATGCCAGCAATTTCGCAATTGGTGCTGTATTATCGCAAGGCCCTATCGGCAGCGATAAACCTGTTTGCTATGCAAATAGAACTTTGACTGATACTGAAGTCAACTACTCTACTATAGAAAAAGAACTCCTAGCAATTGTTTGGGCAACCAAGTATTTTCGGCCATATCTCTTCGGCCACAAGTTCAAAATTGTAACTGATCATAAGCCCCTCACTTGGCTTATGAGCCTTAAAGACCCTAATTCTAAACTCATTAGATGGAGACTGAAGTTGGAAGAATTCGACTACGAAGTAGTCTATAAAAAGGGTAAACAAAACTCAAATGCAGATGCGTTGAGTCGTGTAAGATTGAATCAAGTCGAAAGTCATGAAACCGAACTGAATACCAATGAAATAAGAACCTCCACGTCACAACAAAGTACCAACGGGTCTACCATCCATTCAGCAACCGAAAACTTAGACGATGGTATTGCGATTTCAGAGCGCCCTTTAAACGAGTATAACTTACAATTCATACTTGAAAAATCCGAGAGACGACCACCGACATCTCTTGAAATGCCGTTCAAAAACAAACAAAGACGTACATTTCGTAAGTCATATTTTTCTGAAAAAGATATCATTGACCTCTTCAAGCAATACCTACCACCAAATAAAGTAACCGCAGTTTATACTGACGACGATACATTCAAGAACATTCAAACAGTTTATTCTAAATTTTTCTGCAATTCCAAAGTATTTAGACTTGTCCGTTGCACAGAAATATTACCCGACATTCAAGATAACGATGAGCAAGATAAGATAATCAGAGACTACCATACCAAAAGTAACCACAGAGGAATTAACGAAACGTTATCGCATCTAAAACGTAAATATTATTTCCCATTCATCAAAATTAAAATCGCAAAAATTATTAATAACTGCGAAATCTGTCAAACTATGAAGTATGACAGAAATCCTCCTAAATTACAATATCAAATCCCAGAAACCCCTGAAAAACCGCTTGACATAATACATACAGACATATATAGCATCAACCACAAACAAGTACTCACCTTACTAGACAAATTTTCCAAATTCGCCGCCGCCTATACACTACCAGCTCGAAATAGCTTGTCAATCATTAAATGTTTAAAACATTATATTAGCCTACACGGCTTACCGAAGAAACTAGTTTCGGATCAAGGTTCAGAGTTTACTTCAACCATATTTAAGGATTTTTGCTCCCAATATGAGATAACTCACCATATTACTTCATTTCAACAGACGAGCAGTAATGCCCCTGTTGAACGTATGCATTCTACGCTAACGGAAATTTATAGAATTATTTATGATAAGCAGAAGGATATGGATCACGAAGAACTTCTGAATGAGGCAATAATTACATATAATAACGCCATCCATAGTGCTACAAAATATACTCCATACGAGCTTTTCTACGGGAGAACTTATAGATTTAATAATAATATAAAATATAATAATGAACACGAATATTTACAAAAGTTGAATGAATTCCAAGCAAAACTATATCCTAGCATAAAAGCATTATTAGAAGATAGAACACTTAAGAATATCAATAAATTAAACCAAAATAGGGATCAGCCAGATATATTAAATGAAGGTTCAGATATATTCAGGAAAGAATGTAGACGTAACAAGTTAACTCCAAGATTCACTAAGCATAAAGTTAAGCAGAATAGATTAGCGACAGTACTTGTAGGTAAAGATAAAAAATTTCATAAATGTAGAATTAAGAAGAAACTTAAATTTCAGGGTATGCGCAGCTCAAGGACAGAAAATGGAGATCCAGGATCTCAGCAATAGCCAGGGGTTACTTCCCATGCGTTTAGGAAAAGCTAAAGTTATCCGCAGTTATAGTAATCTACTCCATATTATCAGATTAAATAAGTATGAGGAAAATATCAAAAGAATTACTGATTCAATAATAGCCTTAAACAACTCAAAAGAACTCACTGACTCTTTGAAAATTACAAAATTAAAACTAGAGGAAATAGAGAACAAATTAAATACTCTAATGCCCAAAAGAAGACTTAAACGAGGGCTTATTGACGGTTTAGGTTCTGTTATAAAAAGTATAACCGGTAACATGGACGCCTACGACGCAACTCGTTTAAATGAGGAAATAGAATCACTTATCACTAATCAATCCATTCTCAAAAATGAAATAAATATACAAACTAAGATAAACAACCAAATGGCTGAAAGATTTGACAAGATATCAACACATATAAATACACAACAAGCAGCTATTGAAAATTACATGCAACAATTCCAAAATCGAATAAATAATAATATTAATTCCAAGGAACTGTTTATTAAACAAGCACAATATCTCAATCAAGTAAATTACAACATCGACCTATTGAGTAATCACTTGACTAATATCGCCGAGGCAGTCATGCTGGCTAGATTGAACATAATTTCCAAGCAAATATTGAGTCCCAATGAATTAACCGAAATTTATTATATTTTCAAAAACCAATCTATAAATATAGAATCGGATGAGCACATTTATGAACTGCTCAATCTGCAAGCCTACTATAATGATTCAAATATAATCTTTAATATTCAAATTCCCATAACAGTAAATGAAGATTACTTCCTTTTTCACCTTATACCCCTACCTATAAACAGAACCAAAAGAATAGTATCCAAACCCTTTGCAATCCTTAGTCCCGAAAATATTCAATACTTTGACGTTGCATGTCCTCAGATAGAAGAAATATTTTATTGTAAATGGTCACAAGACCAAAAGAAAGCTAACGAGTCCAGATGCATCGTTAAACTTATCAACAACCTCCCAGCAGAATGTAATTTAGAAGATCAACATGAAACCACCGAAATCATGCAACCAGAACCTGATTATATCCTTCTTATCAATACTCCAGAAACAACAATAATGTCAACTTGCGATCTTAACCAACGAAGGGTTACGGGAACGTTGCTTATATATTTTAAACAATGTCAAGTTCAAATAAATGGAATAACTTATGAAGGACGAAGCAGCGTTTATTGGGACGACATCAGAATTTATCCATCTACATTCAACCAAATAAAGGCTATATCCATCACAGACCAACTTTCGCTTCAAAAACTCAAATCCTATCATTTCCAAAATAGACAAACGATCGATCTGCTACAAACAAGAATGAGTCATACAGAAAACTTCACCTACGGAATTTCTTCAACCTTCATCTGCATTACCATCATCATCATCATTTGGTTCTATCTCCAAAGGAAGCAAGGAAACCCGGCTAACGTAACAAACACACAGACAAATTCCAATGGCACCGACCAACCTCCAAGGGTCCAGCTCCTCTGGCCGTCGCTTCACTTAAGGGGGGACGAGTTACATACCAACCCACAACCCATTGCATCGACAGTAATTTAATATGTACATCAAAACAGTTTTCATATCTACACTCATCCCATCATATTTTCCTAATTGTCACGTACAGCATCATGTTTCCCAAACACCCATTTCCTTTCCCAAGCAATATCAGCAAATCTCAAAAAAGCTTTCCCACTTGATTATAATAAATGAAAATAATTAAAGTCAGTCTTCATTTGAACTTAATAAAGATCAGTTAAAACAAAGTGAGCTAATGTGAATTTCTTATTATATTAGCCGTATTGAGCTAATATAAATTCTTGGTTGCATTAGTTGCCTTGAGGCTAATGCAAAAAGATATCATCAAACCTAGCGATCTCAATTTGGTCACATTAGACGTTTCTGAGCTAATGTGAATTTCTTATTATATTAGCCGTATTGAGCTAATTTAAATTAAGTTCCAGCAAAGTTCCGCACCACAGTCAGGGATATCTACAGTCACAACCATCCAAAGTTCAAGGAATATCAACGATACAAGGAGAAAGCTTTTGCAACAACCAAAGGTTCTACAGACACGACTATCCGAAATTAGAAGAAACTTCAGAGCAGAGGAAAAGTTTGTAAATTTAAAATAGAAAGATTGAATTATATTAATAATTTTAGTTAGTAAGTTTAATTGAAGAAGATTATAATAAATTGTTGAATATTGAATTAACACTGCAGTCTTTTTCTCTAACGTCTCATTCACTCACTGAGTTTTTATAAAGAGGCTATCGAAGCCCTAAACATTTTGGTCCTTCGAGTCGGATATAAGTCAAGATTCCGGTATAATAAATATACTCAGTGATTTTAATGTGACTTAGAGAACTGCCTGCGTTATCAAGGTCTTAATCAGAATTTATCGTCGAACTATCGCTGAATCCAATCATGGATAAACTTATAAAAAAACAAGAATTATTAGTCGAGGATCTACAAAACTCCCTCAGCAATTATGGAAAGGACTCGAAAACACGAAAGACGACCCAGTACCTTAAAAGGCGTCTTGCTCGCGTGAATTCGTTGTGGGAACAGATTTCAATCAATCATTCTACCTTGTTAGATGCGGCTGCGGAGGAAAAACCCATCGAAGCCATAGCTGACTATGTATCAGGACCAACCTTCATGGAAATAGAGGAAGTATACCTGCTTCACGTGGGTGAATTGGAAGACCTGATATCATCTGCAGAAGCTTCGAGAAACAGCCCTCCTATACAAAATTGTGGTCCATCGGGTTCCCCTGGATCAAACGCAAATATTGATCCCGGAGAAAATACTTCGCTAAAACTCCCTCGTATTTCTGTTTGGTCACGAAAAAGCTGCGCAAATGTAAACAAACAAATTTGCCTAAAAATAAAAACGATTAAAAATCAGACCTAAATTTATACTCACCTGTCAACACTGGTTACAGCATCTCCAGCCCATCCCATCTCCGACTCCGATCCAACGAACTAAAAAATATAGATATAAAATAAAAATAAATCAATAAAAATAAAAATATAACTCCGCTTACCTCAAAATCAAACAGCTGCCAGAATGACAGTAATACACCAACACATATCAATATTGCACGATGGTGGGAAGGTTCCCAAGTTCCCCACCAACACCTATTGTGTACACCGAAATAAATATCGCAACACGGTCACCCGAAAATTCAGATCATACTTGATCTTCTCAGCGTGTCGAGCGAGAAGAAATTCAGCAAAAAGCTAATGATCTCAAATTTGAATACATGAAACGCGTTGAAGTTCATGTAAATCTATATTACACTTAACGTGCCGAGTTAAGTGCAAATTCTTTATCACATACTTAACGTGTCGAGTTAAGTGTAAATTCTTTATCACATACTTAACGTGCCGAGTTAAGTGTAAATTCGGGATCACATTACATGAGATGAATTAATGTGAATTTCCGATTCCTGGATCCAATTTTATTTATCTAACAAAACTTTGAATTCTAGCGAAACCTCGAACCAAGTGATAGCCAAAACGAGATTCAACCACATAATAACCAGATTTGCGGATAGACAACATTGCCAGTTAAGGATAATTGGAGTGGATGGTGAAACTGGTGAAATAATAATATATTAAGATTAGAATTATTAAAGATTTAAATTGAATTTATGTTTTACTAATTTGAAATATTGTAGAAATCTTATTAAAAATTAATTGGAAGTTGTATTTGCTAAATAATGAACCAAATCTAAGATTATAGGAAAGTTAAGTTTAAGATTGAATTATAATTATTAAATAAAAGGGAAAAAATCGAATTATTACAACAGTCTTTTACTAAGCTATCCTTGCAATCACACATTGAGTTCGCACTTAGGCTTTACAAGCCAGAACAATTTCACTACCAAGCTTTTCCGGAAACTATGCCGAGTGGACGTCATTCCTCGATCTTTTTGTGGCCCTCATACATAATAAAAGAGACTTGTCTAATGCCGAAAAACTACACTACTTGAAGGCAAGTTCCCATGGTGAGGCTGCGCGACTCATTCAAGGCTTTGCAATCACAGACCTCAATTATGAGACAGCTTGGAACATTTTGAAGGAACGGTTTGACAATAAAAGAATGTTAGTACACGTTCAGCTCGACAAATTGTTTAATCAGGCCCAAGCTAGCGAAAACGCCGATTCCGTTAAAAAATTACTCGACACTACTACAGAAAGTGTCCTAAACCTACAAATTTAGATGTACAAGATATCTTTGACCTAATGCTAATTTATATCGTGACTATGAAATCGCCTAGAGACTCCTTGCAGCTCTGGGAACAACAAATCGCCAGTGATAACAAGTTGCCATCTTTTGACACTCTAAAACAATTCTTAGAAACTCGCTTTCGTACGCTGGAGGCTATCGATTCGACAAAATCAAAACCCACTAAAAGCATCCAGCAATCCAAACCCATCTCCAGAGTTCAGTCATTCGTCGTTAATCGGACTTCCACATGTGTGCACTGCGGAAAGGACCATTCATTGAGGAATTGTACAGTTCACCGCGCTTCCTTTCACCGAAAAGAACGTCATCGTGCGACGTAGTGGTCTATGTATTAACTGCCTAGGACGCGGACATCGTGCTTCAGCCTGTCCTAGTAAACATACCTGCATCCATTGCAAGAAACGGCATCATTCTCTTCTACATGTTAATCCCACCACGCCGACATCTCCAAATCCCACAAACTCTGAGGCAAGCTCGAACCATACGAATCTCCATTCACTTGATTCTACTACTCAAACTGCTATACCGCAAGGCCAGATAAACGCGCTGCATTCTTCATCGCATAAAGAAGTCTTTCTCTACACAGCCCTCATAACATTACAAGGAACACACGGAATAAAGAGGACCTTCAGAGCACTCCTTAACCCCGAATCACAGTCATCATTTATATCACAATACGCCGTTCAAACCCTGGCGTTGTCCAAAAGGCGTATCACCGCACCAATATTCGGAGTAGGACAAGTCGAAGTCGGAGCAGCTCAGACCATGGTGGAAACAGTTCTAGTAGTTCCATCACACAACTTTACGATGGATGTGACAGCGTTAGTATTCAAGAATTTAACCAATCCATTGCCATCTCAACCTATCACGTCAACCCAGTGGAATCATGTACAAGGTCTTAAGCTGGCTGATCCTACATTTAATCGTCCAGGCCGCATCGACGTCATTCTTGGTGCAGATATTTATGGATCACTCCTCTTACCCGACATTCGCAGAGGTCTGAAAGGTCAACCTACCGCGCAAAATACGATCCTTGGCTGGATATTAAGTGGAGAAGCATCTAAAGAAGACAGCAACTCGATCCCGATCAACTCTTTTACATCAATATTGTCTTTAACCAGTTTCAGTCAACAAGCCCAGAAATTTCGACGTGTTGAAGAAGTCCCCACAACAGCAGAACTTAGACGTGAACAACAGGGGATTCCACTCACGAACAGTCCGTCCAACATCAGAAATCGGCTAACGTCTACACACAAGCCAGGATTTAGTCAGCAATTAGTTAGCCAGAAGCATATCGAGGCTGCTCCTGTTCATTCTATACCAAAACTCTTCTCAACACAAAAGAACACGTCCAAAACTGAAACCAGTGCAAACAATCCAAAATCACTTCGTACACCTCTCAGTAGTCGAGTCCTAAGAAAGCCAAAGAGTTACCCAAATTTAGTGTCTCCAGTGGTCAGCAAAGTTTCGTCTAGGACTAAACCCCCCGGCAACGGCATCAACAACAACAGCAGCAAGGCTATCAACAGGAAGCCCACCACCACTAAAGGAACTTCGAAAGCCTCTCCGATTCTGAAGAGGCCCCCATTACATCGTAGTCTCAACTCCGTAGCAGTTTCTCGCAGAAGGCTAGGCCCTTTGGGATCAAAAAACTCTCCTGCCGCAGGACAGGCATTCACATCTGGACATCATTCGCAGCTGAAATCTTCTACATCGGTAGCAAGTCTGGATGGAATCATGGAAAGACGAAGGCAAGGGCACACGGGTCCAAAGATAAATTGAACCACAATTGTAGATCGTCCAAACATAAATCCGATTGGGGCTCGAAGGAGCGCATCACGGACAGGGTCGTGGATTCTATTGCAGTACGAAAATCTAGGAAGAAAAACACTCCAATGCTAATTATTCAACAATATGCCACTGCTAACAATAATCTAATCGATCAACGAGATGTAACTTATCACCCAACGGCTGAAAGGAATTTAACCGAGATTAACCTTTATCCACAAAGAGATGCAACGAGGCAACAGCAGCAACAGTCTATGATACTAGAACTACAAAATCAATTAGAAAGGTTAACACGAGAAAAAATGTCACTTGGAGCCCAAATCGTTGAATCATCAAAATGCCAATTAGAGATGATACAACTACGTGACAATTCCCTTCTTTCGACCAATGAGAAACACCAACAGGACTCTCAACGGCGGCATAGCTCAGCATCAGCATCAAAAACGCTTCCAAATAACCATGAAGCTGATGGAACTCCATGCGTTACTCCGGATTGGAATAAGCATTCATCAATTGAAATATCTGTCGCCTGTCTGCAGGACAAATGCATTCAGATTGAAAAAACCCACTATTCGACAAACGAAGAGCTACAGACAACACGTCAAGAACTGGCCGATCTCCAGTCGCAATTTACTGAACTTCGATCATACAATGAACGCCGTCCAGAGAAGAAAGATGTCCATTTTCCATCATTATGTCGTCAAACTGAGAAACTCGAAGACTTTCGCCCTCAAATAGGTACACTACAAGAGTTACCATTTCGAAAATCTAGCCAATCTATCGATACTGGAACAACGGAACGTGAAAGAAAACTTTTAAATATATTAAAAAATGCGCAGAAAGAACATCAAACTCATTAAGCAAGAAGAATTGAACTCAGAACTAAATGAACTCCGCCAAGCCTTAGAGAAGTCGACCAATGAAATCGCAAGACTCCGTGAACAAATTATCTTACTAAACTCAACCACTGATGCCGTTAATGTAGAACGGAAGCAGATCGAGTCTCAGCTAGTACAAGCCAAGTACAAAGTTTCGAGGAATAACGCAATGTATGTACTATCTGACTTGGAGTACCAAACCAAACAAATCAAAACTACACACGAAGTATCAATAACTGCAGGACAGTACAAACGAATTGCCGGATCAATGCAAGTGCCACGACTAATCCCTACCTCAAAACCTATAACCATATCAGGTCCTATTGAGCGTATCCTAAAAAATAAAATAATCATCCTGGAAGAGCATCGTGCGCTCCGTAGCCAACCACCGCCAAACGTGATAGTCGAACCTACATTATGGGAAAAAATTAAGGCCCTTCCACTTCCATGGACGAAAATTCTGAGCGCCAAACACTCATATCGCACACAGGTCGACGGAAGAATCTTACGGCTGGGCAGGGACCCCCCAAGAAGAAAAAAAAGGGGGAGTCGCAAGGACCCTCATATCGGGATAAGCTAGCTGGGATCACCATGGCAGTGGTCCTGGACAACTATCCCGAGGGCAAATTGACAGAGGAGCAATCATCCTCCATCTGCGATGCCATCCTATGTGAGGTAGACAAAAGTCGTAAAGGCGATTGTCCGCCTCAGTTTTTGGGTGCAAGGGCGGCAGGGGGTCTCATCAAGGTCACCTGCGCCAACGAACCCACCAGCCAATGGTTGACAAATGCTGTCACCAGGCTTCAGTTGTGGGAAGGGGCCAACCTCAGAGTAATTGAGGAAAAGGACCTTCCCAAATATAAGCGAATCACGTTCTGGGTTCCTAACGATGTTAGGGAACCGGAGCAGGTGCTCTGCAGGCTGGAATTACAGAACCAGCCAATTGAGGTGACCTCTTGGCAAGTGTTGGGCAGGAAGGTGGACCAGAACGGTCAAACTCTTGCCCTTAGCATTGACGAGAGGGCGCTCACGCAGCTTAAAGAGCAGGGCATGTCCCTATTCTACGGCTTCGGACGAATTAGAGTCAAGGAGATTGGCTCAAAAAAGGAGACTCCTGCTGACTCACAACAGCGGGAACAGCCTCAGGATGCGGGTGGTACAGTGCAACCTGCAACACAGTAGGGCTGCCCCGGCAGTCCTTTGCAGGGTGCTGGTCACCCAAGCTATCGACGTGGCTCTTGTACAGGAGCCATGGGTAAATAACGGTGCTATACAGGGCTTGCGGGCAACCCGCTACAGCATTGCATGCAGTGATGTGGACGGCGACCCTCGGACCTGTGTAGTTTACAATAAAAACACTAACTGCTTTCCTCTCACAGATAAATAGTCGAGAGACCTGGCAGTGGTGATGATACAGATTAACAGGGGGGCAGCAAGAGCATGATAACCTTATGTTCGGCATACCTCCACTATGACTCCAGAGACCCACCACCGTCCAAAGAACTCAAGGATATCGTGGGTCACTCTAACAGGAGCGGTCTGCAGATCATCATAGGATGTGATGCGAACGCCCATCATGATGCCTGGGGTAGCAGTGGAGTGAACAAAAGGGGTGTTACCTTTTTGATTACCTCTTAACTACTAAGCTGGACATATTAAATCGCGGCACGGATCCTACCTTCGACAACGGTAGGAGACGTGAGGTTATAGACATCACGCTAGCTACTCAACAAGTTGCCACTTACGTGAGTGACTGGCGGGTCTCAGATGAGCCATCGTGCTCAGACCATAGACACATTTACTTTATGGTACAGGAATCCTAGATATACGAATTGGACAGACTTTCGGGCCGAACTCAGTAGCATATTCAAGGGTTCCATGCACTCAATCAAATCTACGATGGATGTAGAACTATCCGCGGACTTCTTTACGGAGGCGGTTACTGCTGCTTACAGCAATAACTGCCCTGTTCTGATGAGGACGCGTAATAGGAAAACTCCATGGTGGAATAACGAGCTCTCCAAGTTAAGATCCGCTACGAGAAAACGGTTCAACGCAGCTAAGAAGAGCGGCAACTGGGAGAGTTATAAAAGCTCGCTAACCAGCTATAACAGGGCAATCAGACGAGCAAAAAGAAATAGCTGGAGGAATTTCTGCAAGAGTGTCGAAGACATTCGAGACTCAGCAAAAATCTATAAAGCTTTATCAAAGGGCTTGTCGGTAGATCTTGGATCCATCAGGAGAACCGATGGCTCTTTCACACAGTCTTGGGAAGAAACCTTGGTAATATTGCTCCAGGCACATTTCCCAGGCACAACCATTTATTCAAAAGAGAACATAACTTCTGCTGGGCAGCGAATATGCCAACTTTCTAAAGTGCCCAAAGCCGCCTGGACAGAAGCAAATACCTTGTTCAACCATGAAGCTATTAGGGAGGCGATTAGATCGTTCAAACCATACAAGTCCCCTGGAGCAGACGGAATCTATCCCATTCTGCTACAGGAGGGCGGCGACCTAGTCACTCCCTTATTATGCAAATTATTTAGGGCTTCCTTCGCACACGGCTACATCCCATCCGTCTGGAGGAACGTCAACATAACATTTATACCTAAGCCAGGGCGTTCGGATTACACGACCCTGACTAAATCTTTCAGGCCGATAAGTCTCTCGTCTTTTGCCTTGAAGACAATGGAGAAAATTGTCGACCGGGCGATAAGGGAAACTTATCTTCAAAGCCAACCACTAAGCTCCTATCAGCATGCGTACCAGGCGGGCAAGTCTACTGAGACAGCACTGCACAATCCGGTGCTCAGGCTTGAACATGCAGCTCTAAACAAAGGAGTTGCGCTGACGGCCTTCCTCGATATCGAGGGAGCCTTTGACAACACATCCTTTGATACTATAGCTAGGGCTCTAAGTAGACACAGTCTAAGTAGCACTTTCTGCAACTGGATTGACTCTATGCTGAGAACTCGCAAACTAATTGTTTCTCATGTTGAGGGGTCTCTGGAGGGCACTATAGCAAGAGGCTGCCCGCAGGGAGGAGTTTTATCTCCACTTCTCTGGTGCCTTGTTGTAGATGAACTCCTCGAGCTGCTCAACGGTCGAAACATTTTCGCCCAAGGTTACGCTGACGATGTCGTCATGAGTCAAAATTTCTTAAGCGGGCCACTAAAAATCGACTATTAGATTTTAATATATCTATTAACATATTTTGGTAGCTTTATAGGTTAAAAGTAATACCCTAAAACGGTTTTTCAAAATTTGAATTTTTCAAAAATTTATGTGCGATTGAAAATTTCGGGTACTTTTTTTTAAAATTACAATATCTCAGCGAATAATTACTGGATTTCAATGAAAATTGGACTGTATGTTAAGAAACAGAAGAGGAACAAAAAAAATAATTCACATAAAAAAAATATATAATTTGTTTATAAATAGTTAATTTTACAATAAACAAATGGTAATTTAACTAACTTCTCGGTGCTGTAGGAGAAATTTTTTTTCCAAAAAATATTCGTTAAACTATCAACTAAATGACTGCACAAAAAAATTTTGGTACTCTCACACGCTATACGCGTTGCTTGCATTTGAGGAGCTCGGGAGAAAGTCCTTGGAAATGGTACCTTAACATTGCAAAAATGCAGGACAAGATTTTATTTTTGGGATGTGTAGGGGGAGTCAGTGTAAGCTTAAATTTGAGTTTTCGGGATTCTAACCCCCCCATTTGGTCGCCATCTTGGAAAACGTGTGCAAATGGGTTTTCCACTAAATCTCCGAAACGATACATCTTACAGAAAATTTGCAAGGACACTTTTTGTTTAGAATTAAATTATTTACAATTTACTTGAAATAAATTTTGTGGTAAAATGAATAATTAAGAAGTTACAAGCCTTAGAACACAAAAATTAAAATTAAAATTTGTTCCTCTTCTGTTTCTTAACATACAGTCCAATTTTCATTGAAAACCAGTAATTATTCGCTGAGATATTGTAATTTTAAAAAAAAGTACCCGAAATTTTCAATCGCACAAAAATTTTGAAAAATTCAAATTTTGAAAAACCGTTTTAGGGTATTACTTTTAACCTATAAAGCTACCAAAATATGTTAATAGATATATTAAAATCTAATAGTCGATTTTTAGTGGCCCGCTTAAGAAATTTTGACTCCATAGTAATTACAGGTGAATCTGAAGACGCCATGTCAAGGCGCCTGCAGCAGGCACTTGATCTGGTCTCTAGCTGGCGCGAGAGTGTAGGTCTAAAAGTCAATCCCGACAAAACGATCCTAGTTCCTTTCACCAGGAAACGATCACTACCGGGAATTTGGGAACCTACATTCGCGGGCAGAACTATAGGCTTTTCACAACAAGCCAAATATTTAGGAGTGACGCTAGATGCCAAGCTCAATTGGAAACAGCATATGGACACTGTGATGTGTAGAACGCGCAGATCCCTGTGGGCTTGCCGCAGAGCTTGTGGTTCCACCTGGGGTTTGCAACCGAAAACCATGTATTGGATATACACCACCATCATAAGACCCATGGTAACTTATGGAGCTTTAGTTTGGTGGCACAGAACGAAGCTTAAGGGTTCCATAACCTTTTTAAGCAAAATTCAAAGAATGGCTTGCCTCTCCATCACTGGGGCCATCCGCACTTCCCCAACGGCAGCGCTGGAGACTTTCCTCAATTTGGTACCCCTCCACCTTGAGGTAGAGAAATCCGCCATAAACGCGGCGCTGCGGCTGAAAGCGAATGGTTACTTGGGCGCTGGTCTTGGGCGAGGACATTCTATAATAATCAACATCATAGAAGAGATTCCGGAAGCGGAGATGCTATAAGATGGCATGCCCTATAAAATCTCAAAATTTAAGCAACCTTCTGTACATATACAGGAAAGGCTTACCTGGACTTTTCCTAAAGTTTTGCCGGGCGGGCTAGTATGGTACACGGATGGCTCTAAAACGGAGGCAGGTGTAGGCGCAGGAATCTGGAGTGAAAGTCCCAGATTCAGCAAGGCTATAAGTCTATGCACTGAGGCAACTGTCTTTCAAGCAGAGGTGTACGCTATTCTGGCATGCACTCATGAGAACTTAAGAAGGGCATACCAAAATAAACGGATTTTTATCTTCTCTGATAGCCAAGCGGCAATTAGAGCGATAAGGTCCCGTAGGACCAAGTCGAAATTAGTTTGGGACTGCCAACGTGCTCTTCATGAGTTGGGCGTTCTCAATCAAATTACACTTGTCTGGGTCCCGGGTCACCGGGGCTTCGAAGGCAATGAAAGTGCGGATGCCCTGGCTAAACAGGGCTCTGATTTAGAATTCATTGGTCCAGAGCCGGCTATTGGGGCACCGTCCAGCTTGCTGCAAAGGGCCCTGGCCGATCGGACCTTGATGAAACATATTGAACGCTGGAGGTCCGCGCCTGGACTGGCCAACTCTAAGCGGTTCCTTCCAGGGCCGTCCCCTAAGACGGCCAAGGAATTATTACGGCGCAGTAGGAGTGATGTTAGGACACTTGTTGGCTTAATTACCGGACACTGTGCCCTAAATTACCACTTATGGAAGATAGGAAGAGCGGAGGACCCTACATGTAGGCTTTGCCTAGAAAAGGATGAGTCTGCCCTCCATGTTCTCTGTGAGTGCCCTGCAATAGCGAGGAGCAGGGTCTCTTTATTCGAGAAGTCCCTGCTCGAACACTCAAGTCTAAGCGACAAATCACTAGGCAGACTGCTGAACTTGTTCAGGCGGTCTGTCCTACAAATATGAGGTGTAGGGGTTGCAGTACAATAGGCCAACTAAATGGCCGCAGTACCTTTGGACCTAACACCTCACACAGAAAAAAAAAATGTGAGCCAAATCATCACGATCCATCTAGAGGTTTTGTTGAAGCTAACGCTTCAAGGCCCCGGAGGATGTTCAGTCTTATAAGTGTTTCCTAAAAATATAAATATTATCAATTGATAAAATAGATATTTTCAAACATACTTACCTTAAAAGCGTCCCCGTATCCCTCCAGTCAAAAAGTAAACAGCCGGCAGCATCCATCCTAAAATGAGAATAAAATCACCACAAAGAAATAATTCACCCAAAAAATAACTCACCTGACAACACTGAAGCTCCACCGCAGCATAACAAAGAGCTCCCACCAGGAACCTGAAAAATATACGTAAAATTAATTAAAAATGAAATACAAAACCCAAAACATAACTTACCCAGCGATAATACGTCAAATGTCAAACAACACAAACACAAAGGGAAAACCCAACTTGCAGCAGAGTTCTGCGATTCCCCACCCGGTTCCACTGACGCATTACAGATCCCGAAGCTCCCCACCAGGTTCCACTGACGCAGTACAGTGGAGCAAATAAATATCAGAGCGCGTTGCCCAAAAACTTCAGATCACTCTTGATCTTCTATACGCTTATGAGGTAGAAATCTAGTGGTCTCAACTTGGTCACATTAGACGTTTCTGAGCTAATGTGAATTTCTTATTATATTAGCCGTATTGAGCTAATATAAATTCTTGGTTGCATTAGTTGCCCTGAGGCTAATGCAAATAGATATCATCAAACCTAGCGATCTCAATTTGGTCACATTAGACGTTTCTGAGCTAATGTGAATTTCTTATTATATTAGCCGTATTGAGCTAATATAAATTCTTGGTTGCATTAGTTGCCCTGAGGCTAATGCAAATATCAAATTAATAAATCAATTTAAGTTCCAGCAAAGTTCCGCACCACAGTCAGGGATATCTACAGTCACGACCATCCAAAGTTCAAGGAATATCAACTATACAAGGAGAAAGCTTTTGCAACAACCAAAGGTTCTACAGACACGACTATCCGAAATTAGAAGAAACTTCAGAGCAGAGGAAAAGTTTGTAAATTTAAAATAGAAAGATTGAATTATATTAATAATTTTAGTTAGTAAGTTTAATTGAAGAAGATTAAAATAAATTGTTGAATATTGAATTAACACTGCAGTCTTTTTCTCTAACGTCTCATTCACTCACTGAGTTTTTATAAAGAGGCTATCGAAGCCCTAAATATAATACCTTGTGCATACATAGTACATAGCATATAAAACATAGTTGACAGTATATAGTCCATAATAAATAGTACATAGTACATATCGCATAGTACATAGTCCGTGTACATAGTACCTAATACATAGTGCATAACACTTAGTATATAGCACGTAGTACATATTGCTATATGTTACATAATAATATATAATACACTAGTCCCTCTTTAAACACAAAGCGAAAAATAGCAAAAAAAATCAAACACAAAACGAAATTCTCTTCTGTAAAAAATTCTCTTCCGGTCAAACAAAAAAACATAAAATAAAAAAAATCTCTTCTAAAAAATTGCTCCATTGATTTCGATTTCGAAAAATGTTGAAAATGGCACAACTAGAATGTTATTATAGATAATTCATACAATACAAACTAAAACCCCCAAAGCCAAATTGTTCCCCCACGGCACGCAAAAAATTGACCGTGACGCAAAGGTGCGCAACGTGGCTAAAAAAGTTTTTACTTTAAAAACTAAAAACACGCTTTTTAAAATGAACTAATAAAAAATAACATACTACTACTCTTTCCATATAATAATAAATTTTAGTTTTTAGTTTTTAATCAAATCCATAAAAATGATTGACGATTGATTAATCGTCTTTAATTGTGAAAACTCACGACTAACAATTAATTAATTGTTAATTGCGAATTTTCACAATTACAATTAATTAATTGTTAATTGCGAGTTTTCACAATTACAATTAATTAATTGTTAATTGCAGTAGACGTGATTAACAATTAATTAATTGTCAATTTTTAATCGTCCAGAAATTTAGTTTTGCCCAACACTGGCGCACGGACGTCGATGAATGGCTCAAATGATTTTGGGAACTCGAAGAGATTAAAGAAAGGCCCCTACATACTGAAGAAGAAGATGAGTGCGAAGCACTATTCGCAAGAACTACAATGCGGTCATCAGATGGGGGATACGAGTTCCAACTACAACTCAAAGTGGCAAGTGAATATCTGCATTTAGGAAAATCGAGGAGTATTGCAATATCACGATTATTGCAAATGGAAAGAAGATTCATCAAAGACCCAAAGCTGAAACAAGAGTATTCCAAATGTGTTCGTGAATATTTGGAACTGGACCACATGACCAAGGTCAGCGCATCCGAAGAAGAACATCGTCAAGTCTTAAACGGAACAGCCAACTATACGTGCAGTTATCTGCCCCATCATGGAGGGATTAAGGAAACGAGTACAATAACTAAGCTGCGAGTCGTGTTCGATGCTTCAAGATCTACTGACAGCGGAGTTTCATTAAATGACATGATGCTCAAGGGACCCGTGGTGCAAGATGAATTAACTACACTATTAATTCGTTGGAGAAAACATTATGTGGCATTTACTGCGGACTTAGAAAAAATGTACCGACAAATACCAGTGCGAAATACTGATGCAGATTACCAAAGGATTGTATGGCGAGATTAAGCGAATCATCCCATAGAAGAATACAAATTATTGACGGTAACTTTTGGGACGAAAAGTGCACCGTACTTAGCAACACGAACCCTTAATCAACTGGCTCAGGACGAAAAAGAGAACTATCCTAAGGCTTACGATATTGCAGTAAATGATTTTTTTGTTGATGATTTACTGTCGGGATCTCACACTATCGACGAAGCTTTATTAGTGCAGCTATTGCTACAACCTATGGACGCTAGAGGATTTTCGCTTCGAAAGTGGTCGTCAAACTGAAAAGAAATGTTAAAGGCGTTACCTCCAGAATATCGTGAAACTAACCTGTCCTGTGAAATATCCCTCGACGACAGCATCCGGGAATTAGGTATCTTCTGGAAGCCCGCATCAGATATATTGACGTATGCCTACACTACAAGTCCAGACCCATCAAGATGGACAAAAAGAACAAACTTTTTGATCCGCTTAGCCTCTTATCACCCATAATTATTGAGGGCAAAGTTTTAATCCAGATGTTGTGGCTCAAGGGTCTTGGCTGGGACGAGTAAGTCACGGAAAATCTTAAGTTTGAGTGGCTAAAATATAAAAAGGTTTTGTCAGACATTGAAAATATTAAAGTTAGCAGGTGGACACATTACAAAAACACAAACCAGAAAACAGCACTTCGTGGATTTTCGGATGCATCCATGAAGGCGTATGCTGGGAGTCAATTCTGGTTCGGTGCAGTGAAAACGTGAAAAAAAGTTTACACTTGACATTTTTCACACCTTTTTTCACTTTATCACTGCACTGAACCTGAAAAAGCGATTCTCGTTGCATTCGTGTAAACTTAATGCTGAATAAAGCCTGAACTACATTGAAAAGCAGTGCAGTGCAGCACCGCGCAGTGAAATTTAGACTTCTTGTAATTGAATGTAGCAACTCACATTAATTTCACTGCTTTGCACTGCACTGCGCTGCCTTGTCTTAGGCTAATTTCTAAAAAACTGCTTCGCACTGCCTGCCAATTTCTAAAAAACTTGATATGAAGTTGTCATTGCCATTGTTGTCAAAATGGATAATGAAAAATTGATAGAATTAATGAGAAATAAGTATACAACAAAAGTCAGAGGGACTAAAAAAGTTATTAAAGACTATATATGAACAGTGAATGTCAAAACACTGCTTATTCAATGTGTTTTACAACGCGTTTTCCGATAAACCACTGCAACATACTGCACAGTGCTGCACTGCACTGCTTTTCAATGGAGTTCAGGCTTAAAGGCTGAATTGAATTTTTATACTAGCAAGTGACAGTTTATCAAATCTAGTAGGCACATATTTAAAGTGTAAACTTTTCACGACTTCACTCTAAATTTGACGGTGTAAAATATTTTTGAGCGTGCAAAGTTTTTGACAGCGGTTTGCACGGTATAAGAATCGCAAACAAATGTGTAAACGTGTAAAGTGTTTTCACGTTTTCACTGCACCGAACCAGAATTGCCCCCCAGCTATTGTTTATCTCTGCGTAGTCGACGAACAAGGCAATCGATATACGATCTTAACCACTGCCAAGACAAAGGTGGCGCCTCTAAAAACAGTAACATTGCCACGGCTGGAACTATGTGCAGCATCACTGCTCGCGAAGTTAATGCTCTACGTAACAACGGCACTGAAACTGGAGGTTTCCCATACAACGCACGCGTGGACGGACTCAGAGATTGTGATAGCGTGGCTCAACAGTAAGCCTTACAAGTGGAAAACATTCATCGCGAACCGTGTCTCGCACATCCACGAGATGTGCCTTCGAAGCAAAACCCCGCAGACTGCATCCCGAGGAATGAATCCATTAGATTTGAACAAGCATGAACTCTGGTGGAGCGGACCTACCTGGCTGCAGTTTACGGAAGATCACTGGTCAAAATCAAAACGTACCTGGAACACCGAGCTAGAACAACGAACAACCAGCTTACAAGTTGACAAGGATGATCTCGAGTTTAAATATTCCTCCCTCACGAAGCTCCTACGGATAACCGCATACTGCAAAAATTTGGTTTTAACGTTCGACGACCCATCTCAGAGCGCAAGGGCGCCTACCTCAAGAGCGACGAGATTAACAACGCCTTACAACATTGGCTACATCAAATCCAACACAGAGTGTTGATTTATTGGATCACGATACACAAAATTTATGTAGTTACATATGAAAATTGCAAAAAATAAAAAACACCGTATTTTTCAAATTCAAAAAATATATAATTTAATTGTAACTCAGGGTACACGCAATGATTTCTAGACTAAACTTCACTAATCTACTGTATATGCAAAAATTTTTTGTTATCGTAACTGTGGTGATGTGCTGTGTTGTGTTAGCTGATAACAACTGCGCTGGCTGTCTGTTAACAGCCGTCGGGTTGATTCTCGATCTCTCGTCAACTGTAGGTGTGGGGATTAGTAGCGTTAGATTTTCTCATAAAGAAAACTAGAAAGAGAACTGTTAAAAATTTTGATTGTAAGTTGTTAATTGTGGGCATGTTGGTAGGTTTTGATTTGATTTCCAACATACTGGGTCGCCTTGAAACATCTAATGTTTCAACAAAATCTGGTGCTGTTGATGATCGCTCTGGTGGAGCTGAGCATTGAGTTGTACATCGATCGGGGAAACGAGCACTAAACATTTTTTTTTGTGTCATTGTTATTATTGTCACTGTTATTATAAAGTCTTTCTTTTTTTGTTTATATATTGGTTATGTTATTGGGTGTAAGACTCATCTGGGATAGGAAGTAGGCATAGTTTCGAAATAGGCCTTTTGCATTCCCCTGTCTGGGTCTTAACTGAGGCCACTCGAATTAAACCGTCGTTGCCAGGGAAAGTTTTCGTCACTCTGCCTAGCGACCATTTTAATGGTGGTAGCCCATCATCCTTAATTAAAACTAGTGCACCTTCTTCGATGTTCTTCTGTGGATGTATCCATTTTGGTCGGGACTGAAGTCGAGTTAAGAACTCGGTGGACCAAGCTTTCCAAAACTGTTGATGCATTCTTTTGACTAACTCCCATCTTGCTCCAAAGTTAATTTTTTCTTGCAGTATGTTATTTTCAGGTGGTGCCAACAGTGAGTCGCCTGTCAGAAAATGTCCTGGGGTTAACACCATCCCATCGCTGCAATCATTGGACATAGGGGCTAATGGTCTCGAATTTAGACAGGCTTCGATGTGAGCTAAAAGCGTAGCTAATTCTTCAAAGGTAAGCACCGTATCACCAACCGCACGTTTCAAGTGATGCTTCATCGATTTAACGCCTGCTTCCCACAAACCTCCAAAGTGGGGTGAGGCTGGAGGTATAAAATGCCAGGTGATGTTTTGGTGGGCGAGATGTGATGCTGCTACATTGGCGTTGTCCCTCAGCGTTTGTTCGAACATTTGGCGTAGCCTTGAATCAGCTCCGATGAAATTTCTTCCACAATCTGAATATATATGAGAGCATAAACCCCTTCTTGCGATGAATCGCCTTAACGCTGCTAAAAATGTTTCTGCGGTCAAATCACTTACCGCTTCCAGATGCACTGCTTTAGTGCAAAGGCAGATGAAAATGGCCACATAACCCTTATAATTTCGATTCCGTGTGTGTCGCGACATTCGAATCGAGAGTGGTCCTGCATAATCCACGCCGGTGTGTGTAAAAGGCCTTGATATTTCTATTCGCGGCTCAGGTAAATTGCCCATGAGTTGTGTTAGAGGTTGACCCTTCTGCCTAAAGCAGGTCATACATTCATGAGTTACGCGCCGTAATAGATTTCTGGCATGAATGATCCAAAATTTTCTTCTTAATACTGCAGCCAGCAGTGAAGGACCTCCATGTAGTGTGCTGAAGTGATACTGCTTGCAAAGAAGATATGTTGCACGATTTTTGTTTGAGAGAATGATGGGATGTTTTTCACTATATCTTAGGCTGACTGAATTTGCTAGACGACCTCCTACTCTCAATACACCAATGTGATCTAGGAAAGGATTTAGGCATAAAATTTTGCTTTTACTGTGTAACGATTTGTTTTGTTGTAGGTTGTGAATCTCGTCACCGAAATCGTCAGCTTGATATGTCTTAATCAAAAACATGCATGCTGCAGCTCCTTCGTGGTAAGAAATTGAATATGTCGTTCATTTCGTTGTTTACTACAATTATGTGCAAACCTGAAACAAAAGGCCGTCACTCGTAATATCTTTAGCCATGATGAATATTTGGTTGACATGTCTTGTGCAAACGATGACGACAATGTGGCGGCGTAAACTTTCACAACCTTTGCTTCTGGTGGGTTTGCTGGAGAAAGTACTTTTGGTGGCCATAAACGGTTCTCATATGGGAGCCACTGGGGCCCCTGCCACCAGAGTTGTTTGGACCTTAACATTGAAGGCAAGAGACCTCTTGATCCACAATCTGCCGGGTTGTCCGCGGAGCTGACATGTCTCCAACAGTTTGGGTCTATGTGTTCGTGGATCTCTGCGACTCGATTGCAAACGAATGTTTTCCACTGATTCGGTTTTCCATGAATCCATGATAAGGCGATCATAGAATCCGTCCAAGCAAAAATGGGTGGGTTGTTGATCTGAAGTGACGAGATAGTGGTGTGGACGAGTTTTGCTAGAAGTACAGCAGCGCATAGTTCCAATCTGGGGAGCGTTACTGGTTTTACTGGAGCAACCTTGGACTTGGCGGTGAGCAATGTAATTTTTACGGCCCCAGTTGCGGTAACCACTCGTGAGTATACTACTGCACAATAAGCAACAGTGGATGCATCTGCAAAACCATGAATTTGCATGGTGGATTCCTGAGTTATATGCATCCATCTTGGAATCTGAATCTCCTGTAACAAATGAAGTTCATTTCGCAATACTGTCCATTTCTTCGCGATGTGTTCTGGCACTGGATCATCCCATTGGAGACCTTTGATCCATAGTTTTTGTATGAAAATCTTTGCGAGTATAATGGTAGGCGATATCCAACCGATGGGATCAAATAACCTTGCTATTTGGGATAATAGGGCTCGTTTCGTGGGAGTGCATTGAGTTTCGTTGAGCGAAACCTTAAAGTTGAAAATGTCCTTTGCTGGATGCCAAAATAAACCGAGGGTTTTCAATATATCGTCTTTATCTACATTCAATGGAATATCAATCTCTCATTTTTCAGCAGTAATAGTCCGAAGTAATTCTGAACAATTGCTTGCATATTTTCTTGATTCGAAACCTCCGGAATTCAACATTTGATCTACTTGATGTTGAAGGATTTTTGCGGTTTGTGTGGACTCGGCTCCTGACATAACATCATCCACATAAAGATCGTTTTTAACTACTGGATAGGCTAAAGGGTAATTGTTCTTTTCATCCTCTGCGAGCTGGTGAAGAACCCTGATTGCCTGATAAGGGGCGCTTGCTGTCCCGAATGTGACGGTGTTCAATTCGAATTCGGATATGGGTTCGTTTGGGTCATCTCTCCATAGTATGCGTTGATAAGGGCGACATTCTTTTGTTACTGATATTTGCCTATACATTTTGGTTATATCGGCAGTGAACACTATTTTGTGTCTTCGCCAACGCAGCACAATGGAGAAGATATCTTCTTGAAGCTTTGGTCCAACCAATAGGCATTCGTTTAATGATAAACCATTCGAAGTCCGACTGGAGGCGTCGAAAACCACCCGTAAGCGTGTTGTGGTACTTTCTTTAATCACACAATGGTGTGGCAAATAATTCAGCTTATAATGTTTTTGTCCACCTTCAACCGTTACTTCATAATGTCTTTCGGAATCTTTCATTTGGGTCATATGCCGAAGTGCCAGATATTCGTTGACACATTCCGAATATTGTTTCCGAAGTTCCGGAATCTTCATGAGTTTGTGTTCTAGCTGACGAAATCGGCGGATCGTTGTGTCGTAGGATTTTCCTAAATGAGGCGGGTTGAAATTTATGAAGGGTAGATGTACCTCATAGCGACCATCGCGATGCATCGTTCAAACGTCGGTGTGTTTTGATGAAATGTTCCTCGCACTGTTTCTCAGCTTCGGTGATTCCCTTTGTAGTTGGTACCTCTTCTAATTCCCAAAATCTTTTTAGTAGATGTTCATCTTCGCCAGTATAAGAATTAAATATTTGGTTGGAGGAAACGCATAGAGAAAAACTTTTGACATTATCGTTGGGAATATCCTGCACTTTGCCAAGCAAAATCCAACCTAAATGGGTGTTTTGAGCTATTGGGCCTCCGGGACTCTTTATCAGACCATCGGCAACGATTTGTTGATAAACATCAACGCCACATAGCATATCTATTGTGCCAGGAGTGTGGTATAGAGGGTCGGCAAGTGGCAAATTATTTAAATGTCGCCACCTCTCGGTGTTTGTGATGTTCCTTGAAGGCAAAAGATTTGTCAATGATTTTAGTACAAAGGCTGTTACAGAGCAAGCGAAGTTTCTGTCATGTAGAGACTGAATTGTTATATACACTTGATGTTTTGCGAAATCGGGGCTGAATGTTTTGAGTCCAGTAATGGTAACGGATTTTCTTTCTTTTGATAACTGCAACATTTGCACAACATTTTCTGTAATGAGTGTTCCTTCGGATCCGGGGTCAACTAGAGCACGTAAAACATGAGTTCCTGATTTCGTGTTGATTTTTAACAAGGCAGTGGCTAATAGGGATCGGGTGCTATTTTCCGTACCCTTTAAAAATAGTGATGTTAAACCTGATTGCTGAGATAATGGGATAGAAGATTGGGATGATTGAGTTGTAAATGCAAAGTTGGCTTGAGATTGATCATTGTAATGCTTGTGTTGGGTGGGTAATGTTGGATCGTGTTGTGGTGCAAAAGATTGGGTTTCGGTTTGTTGAGTTGGTGTGCCAGAGAATTGAGTTCTGAGTGCAAAGTTGGCTTTAGTGT